>JABSTR010002889.1:0-29188 GCA_013339765.2 Haemaphysalis longicornis | reverse complement strand
CTACAAATATTTTCGGGCATGGAATACTTACTGATTTGAGCTAAAATTTACCTTTCTCAGGAATGGGGTTTCCCTTTTTCGTAAGTATGTATTCGGTTATTATAAGCACATGTCTTGATATGTAACTTTCAAAGCACTAATCGTGTCTGGACTCTTTTACAAAATGAACAAATTCTCGCAAATCTACCTGAAGCCGTTCATAGAAATTTTTATTGTTGTCTATGCTATTTCGCTCAGAATCTACAAAACAAAGGAACACTGAAAATGTTAACAGTGGTGGCAAACATAAAAGAAATAGTCCAGTTCGGAAGAAAAGCTTAGAAAAGCTGTTGCAATCTGCCAAAATACTGCCTAGCGCGCAAATATTCATATTTCGAAGCGCGCTATCTGCGCCACTAAAATTGCACAGGCAATTCGCTGTGAACAACCCTCCAAACGGTTTATGTCACGAGTAATCCCAGGTGAAAAGGGCGCAGAGCGAGAGTGTCCAGCAAAACGCAGCCATGAAAAGATTGAAAACGGCAAGCAAGGTGGAGGCAGGCTACTGGAGCGCTGGGCCCAGACAAGGCTAGGGAGAGAAGCGGCGCCGCGTGGTCGCGTCAAATTGGCGCCACCCGACTAGCGCGGGCGCCCTCATGGAGACGAGTTGCCTGGCACGCGCCCCTCTCGCTGTCCCCCCTCCATAAACGGCACCAGCCTGCCGCAGAGCAAAACCGCAGCTTCATCCTAAACTACACCGTCATGCGCCCGCACCGGGCACCGAGACAAGTTCACGTCGAAAGTTTATACCAAATAACTGGGAGAATAAATCATCGGACACACACACACACACACACACGTACGCAAACGAAAGCACGCTCGCACGCACACAAGCCCACGCATGCACACACAAACACAAACGCAACACACACGAACACGTACACGCGTGCACGCACGCAAACGCACATGCACGCACACATACGAACTCGCACGCACTCCCGCACGCATGCAGACGCAGTCACTTGAACACGAACACGCACGCACGCACTCATTTACTCACTCCCCCACTCTCAAATTACGCTATCCGACTGCCGAGAACGCGTACTACTCGTCAAATCACTCAGGGGTCACAGTACCCCTGCGCTAGTCTGCACGCCATCAGCACGCGGACGACGATCTACATACGGGGCGCAAAATATGAGGAACACTAGACTGCGAAGCCCTTTCCAGCGAATCAGCGCAGCAGGCATAACAGGCACCACAGTGTTTGGGCTGACCACAACTCTAAATACGAGAATAAAGTAGCACAAGCAAATTCACCTTCATAACTAGCTGGTTGGCAACCGTGAACGGACAGAATGAAAAAAAGCAAAATGCGGGAGCCCAGGTCCCAATTTCAACTTAGGCAGGCAAATTCACAAGCGTATTGGTAAATGACCGTCGACGACAACAGAGCCGCAAGAAAAGCAAGTATCTTACCGTTCGCGATCTGAAGATATGAAATATATAATTCACGAAATGCGCGCAACAATAACGATTCGAACTCCGCGATTCGGTAAGGCAAATAATGAGTCAGACATAACGTACGATTCTTGTGAATCTGCACGAACGGATATACAAATTTCAGAGGGAGACAGGGCACAAAAGGAAGTGGTGTAGTCGGCGAGTCATCTTGACAAATACTATGTGAGGTGATGCTAAGGCGAACTCAATTCGTTTGCTTGCGAAAGGTACGCACATCGGCGTATATGAGTCAATGCAACATTCACGCGTCATAACAAAACGTAACATTTTAGTGAAGTTTGCAATAAAACAGCAGCGGTGATTTTTTCAGGTGCGTCAAACACCCGAAGTAAATCACATGCCTCAAGGCACGCACCGTACCTGCCGTAGTAGGTTGTGTGACGCCAAGGCCGCGTGAAAGCGAGTATCATAATAGAGCACCGCCGTAACAAGTAACGGCAAATACTGATACGTTTAATGCGCCAAGGCCTCGAAAATTAGCTACTGCTTCCACAACACGCAACTCACCCAACCGAACCATTTCGCCGTCCTGATGCGCGCGTCCGTGAAACTCTGCGAAGGCTTTTCAAACGAATACGGGCATTCACAATTTGTGTTTCAGAACAGCTGGCCATTTGACAGCTGCAGCAAGCAGGCCAATTAGGTACACCAAGTACTACGGCACTAGACCGCGGTGCTTCCTAATGCCTCCATCGCAGCGCTCAGCGGTAGGGAAGTGCAATCGCTTTGTTGCGATTATAAAGGGGAGTAGCCACTTAATCCTGAAGCTAAATGCAGTCGTTCCCTTAACTAGTGGCTGTGCGTACGAGTGGAAATCGCCAGCAGCAATTACAACAGCAAGCGGCTCCTGCGACGAATGCCAACAGCGATTGATGCTCACAACGGTAAGCCTCCCTCATTGCGCAAGAAGGACCTGTTCACTCGCCCCTCATGAGTGGTAAGCGGGGCTCACCGCGAGTGGAACTCGCACTCGTGAGTGGTGAGTGGGACTCACCGCGAGTGGAACTCGCACTCGCGAGTGGTGAGCGGGGCTCTCCGCGAGTGCAACTCGCACTCGCGAGTGGTGAGTGGGGTTCATCGCGTGTGGAACTCGCACTCGCTAGTAGTGAGTGGGGTTCGCCGCGAGTGGCTTTCGCACTCGCGAGTGCTGAGCGGGGCTCGCCGCGAGTGGAACTCGCACTCACGACTGGCGAGTTCCACTCGCCGCGAGTGGCACTCGCACTCGCGAGTGCTGAGTGTGGCTCGCTGCGAGTGGAACTCGTACTCGCGAGTGGTGAACGGGGCTCATTGTCAGTAGCGCTCGCACTAGCTCGAACTCGCACTCACAAGCAAAAATGACGCTGAGGCTCACTCACTGACTGGGGGTGTGTGAGTGCACTCATGAGTGAGTTTGCCGACCTATGATTTTAGTCCGGAATTTCCGGAATTTCTAAGCGTGAACAATGCTGGCTACTGTTACGACAACGCATTTGCAAACCCACGGATTAGCAGAAAAAACACTGTCCACACGAACGTTATTGCCAACACTATGCTCCAAAACACGTTTCGTGTCGGGAGAAGCTCTGCCCATGCGGCAGAGTGAAACCGCCCTGATGACGTTGGCACTGCCACGCAGGTAGCACCATTGCGTGGTCGTAAGCCCAGTGCATACACCCTTCAGCAGTCGAAGCAACAAGAGCTTCTATGTTCGTGTAGAGAGGTTTAGCGCAATCAAGGTATGTGGTTTGGAAAACGGCTTCTTATTCAAGTCTGGCTACATGTACATAGAAAACGATTTATGTCAGTGGTCTGGTTACACTTTTCACTAAATTTGCATGCCATTATAAGTGAGGGATCTGGTTTCTCATGGCGAGCGCATGGCATACAGCTGCATAGGGTACATTAACCCCGAAAGTGCAATTTTTTAAAGTAAGCAGCCAATTAGCTCTCATTTAGGCCTAGGGCTGATTTATTTTCTAAACAAAGAATTACGCCTATGATATGCTTCAAATTCAATGCAGCTGATGTGCTGTATTTTGCATCTTCTGTGGCATTGAAATCATGGACCGGCGGACTTCTTTCCACCTGTTGGCGCATTCACAAGGGCTCGTAAAAGTTCTTCTAGGTGAGCCTTCCCATTCTATCAGAATTTTCAAACAACTTCTTCGGTCAGATTGGAGAAAAAGCTACATGGCGACGGTATTTGGATTGTTTGTTGGATCATGACCAAAAACGCCACTCTGCCCATGAATGTGCTTAAGTGTTGTCAAATGTGAAGACAGTTTCGCCGTAGGGGATGAGCTTTCAGTCTTGCTGCGACAATTCTAAGACTTTGTTGAACACGGCCCAGTGCACTTTGTTGGCGATGCCCTAGTGAATGGGGTCATTGGCCGACATTGAGGGAAGGATGTTTAGTGTCCTCTTTGGTGCCCGTCAGAAGTTCTACAGCTGGAGCACTCCTCTTTACTCTGGAAAAACAAGTATCCATTTGCACCACACATTAAAATTGGTGTAATCAATGTAGTTGCACTACATTGCCCTCATTCTGCTGTGATTATTCGTACTTATGGCACAGCAATGCGATCCTAGTTGACTTGTTTTAAAGGAGTCAGAGAAAGTGCTGCAACTAGCTCATTTTTCCGGTAACAAGGATAATTTCAGCAGTTCGTCTCGACTGGTCTCAGCGTGGCCAACTTCAGCGAATAGCCGTGGCAGTCTAGCAAGTGCTCAATGCTGGAGGAACTAATTTCAAGGCGTGGCATGGCTTTGCTGAGACCAGATTGAATTTAAGAAAGAGTGAAGGACCGGGTAATTTTGAACAATTTCAGTTACCGCTTGCACAAAAGTTTCCACGGAATTTTTTTGCTGAACCACCACGCGTTTTGGCAGTGTTGCCGTCTGTTGCTGCAATGAATAGACATTTTGACGTTATTGCCAAGCACGTGGGTGAGATGTTTTAAATCACCATCGCACCAATAAACCTCAACAATTCGGGCTGTATCGACATTTGAAATGGAATTTTGCTTTTTCCCTTCACCAGGCACTTTCTTGGTGTTCCATAAAAACGTGGCATTTTTTATCCATTCTGTGCAAAATATCTTGTGTAGAGCTTACCAGACAGTCACTACCCGCGAAGACCAGGACTTGGGTCTATCAGTGCCTCGCGTCTAAATCATCTGCTTGCGTAACAATACACAGAGAAGTACGCTTGGTAAAACACAATTCCTAAATGCCTTTGTTATTGAATTTCGAATCAAAGTTTTTTTCGCAGTGTTAGCTGTTTTCTAATACTGGTCGAGAAAAACTGTCGGAACTTCAATGCAAAGCGCCTTGAGTAGGCAGAATCGCTGCACAATAAGGGCACGATCGTGTCTGCAGCGATTCTTCCTAACTCAAGGTGCTTTGCCTTGACTTTCAGGCGTTTTTCTCGACCAGTAGTAGAAAAAAACAACTAACACTGCGAAAAAACACTGATTCAAAACTCAATAACAAAGGCATTTAAGAATTCTGTTTTACCAAAAAAACTTCACTGTGTAACGTTACGCGAGCAGACGGTTTAGATGCCAGGCACCGACTGAAAGCTCTTCTGGTTGCCGCATGTTAGTGAATGTCTGTAATCTCTACGCATAAGACATTTTATGGAGAATGGATTAAAAAAGCATTTTAGGGGATCACTGAAAAAGCGCCAGGTGTAGAAGAGTATAGCTCCGTTGCAAATGTCAACCCAGCCCGAATACTGGACGTGTATGGGCGCGGTGGCGGCTTGAGGCTTTCCCCGAGATGCTTGGCATAAACGTCAAGACGGCTACATTTCTTGCAGCAATGAACCGCAGCACCGCCAAAAAGCGCTATTGTTGAATAGATTTTCGATGAGGCTGTCATGCAAGTGCTGACTGAAATTGTTGACAACCACCCGTATTTCATGCTTTCTCTGATGCGGTCTGCTCTCAACAAAGCCATGCCAGGCCTTGAGATTAGTTCCTCCTGCATTGACACTTGTTTGACATTCATGGCAATTTGCTGAAGTTGTTCACAGTGAAGCGCTGTTAGTACGCAGAATCGTTGCTAATGGTTGGCACGATAGTTTAATGCTTCTACATTAAAGAGACCAATTTTAATGTGTGGTGCACATTAGTTTTTGTTTTGACCGAGCGAAGAGTTTGTTTTGCCAAGCTGTAAAAGTTGTGACGGACACCGAAGAGAAAACAAACATCCTTCTCCTAATATTGGCCAGCAGCCTCATTCACTGGAGTATTGCTGCAAAGGTACACTGGGCCGTCTTCGACGAATTCCTTGAAGAATTATTGCAGCGAGCCGAAGAAGATGACCCCAACAGTAAAGCCGTCTTCACCTTTGACAATGTTACAGCTTAATGACGGCCTGAAGGGGCGACTTTGGCCATGACCCAAGACCGAATCAAAGACTGCCGCTTAATGGTCTTTTCTTCCGTCCGAGCAAAGTTTTTCAAAATTAACATTGAATGTGAAGGCTTACCTAAATGAACCTTTACGAGCACTCCTAAATGCTCCAGCAGGTGGGAGAAAAATGCTGGTCCATGCTTGTGAATGCCACGGAAGGGGCAAAATGCAGCACACCAGCTACGATGGGTATGCTGCGTATGGGAGGATTGGTTTTTCGGTGGCTTGCCCTGCATTGAACAGGAAGATTATGCAAGCACCTTCACTGTGTTACTTAAAGTGACACTGGTTGCAGTCATGAAATGGAAAAGGTCTGTTTGTTTATTTCTTGTTTGCCTAAACTATGCTTGTTCAACGCAACATTTAAAATCTTGCTGTAATGTTGAACTCCCAGTAAGTAAGAAATTTTACGCAACCAAGTCACAGTCATGAACACATGTGATTCTATAAGACAATTATGAGTCGGTAAACCAAACTTTTTTCTATATTTCTTCTTTGGAATGTCACCTGCTGCTGTAGCAGGTGATTTCTTTAGCAATTAAAGTTTAAATTGTATTAAACGGCCCTAGGGTGTCATTCATAGAGCTCAATATAATGGTAATATGTGAGTGTGGCGATGCGTCTATCTCATATCTGCAATAAAACACGTTATAGTTTGGTACAAACTGCGAACAGCGATAGCTCATGTGGTGTATCACTCTGATGAAGCGACCAATGCGGATGTCAACCTGCGCTCTTCTTGAAAGGCAATTGGCTCATGCACCGCATCGCCTGCTTTGGCTGGGTGAGCTCATTCGGCTCATTTCATGACGATGAGCTCATGCTAGCACAGTTTCGATCCTGGGTGAGAGCGTGCTAAGGCAAACTGTTGGCTGATAGGCATCAAAGGTGTGTTGGACAAGTGACATCATTGGCCAACAAACATGTTGGCACACAACCAATGGACACATTGGCCAAAGGCCATCTTTAGAGATCATTTGCCAACAGCCTGCTGGCCAGTGGACATCAGGGTTATTGGGCCTTGCCGTGTTTTAGGTCTTCAGCTGCACGCAATGCTCAAAAAATACCCTCGCAACGTTCCACGTTAACAGTGGATCAGGGCACACAGTTTTCCATAATTGCATGCGTTGCACACCAGCTTGAGACGTTGCACCATTTTTTCAAATTATTTTTGTGGTTCAATCTACAGGCATAAATAGCAAGTAACCACTTGAATTATCTGCAGTATTTCTAGAAAGCTACATGTCATTTTTGCCTTGTTTTGTTTTCCTTTGTAAGTGCCACTGGGAACTTGGGGACAAAAGAAGACAAGGGACGTGCCTGGAGCAAGGTGCATCACAAACAGCAACAGCTCTACGCGGTTTATGGGCTCCTGTTTTGGGATCCTGCATAGTCGTGAAGACAGCCTTCAAGCAAGGGATCTTAGAATACGTCTGTTGCGATGGATAAAATAAAAATGAAGCATGTGTGAATGGACAATACAGTTCCATATCAACGCGCGAGTGTTGGCAACATAGACATGTCCAGTCTAAAGATATGAATAGGCAATAAAAGGGAATGTAAATTTCCGACATATGCTGCTGTAGCATATTCCAGCGGCGGCGCACGCGCAAAGCAGCGCCAGCGACCGCGAAAAACAGCACCAGCGCAAGCGAAAGACAGCACCAGCGCACGCGAAAAACAGCGCCAACACAAGCGTTTTCGAGCGGGCAGCGCACGCGTTTTTCTGCGGACAGCGCCGCTGGAAAACACGGGGTGGTCCGGAAATCAGGCGCGCGCTGATTGGTGCCGGCCAGCGCGCTGCCTTTTTAGATAGAGAAGGCATAAACTCAAACGTTGTCCCCCCAGTAATAAACTGCTCGCGCAATATATAATAATCGGGTCTGGTTTGGAATATGCATGTGAGCTGTCGTAATCCGCATACTAAAAAAGATAATAAAAATCTAGAGAAAAGTCAAAGATTAGCCTCTGTTTCATTTTCAACCGCTTTCGCCAGTTGGATTCCCCAACTGAACTAATGACTAATAACAAAATTCAAACTTTAGAAGATTGCAGGAAAACAGCAAGACTAAAATTTCTTTTCTATCTATCCAGCTGAAAAAATGTAGACCTATCAAACTTTCTTGCTCCGTTATCAACGCGGCCAACCAGAAGTTATCATTCCCAAAACCTCACTGCTATGTTTGCTCGAACTAACACTTTCAAATACTCTTTCTTCCTTCGCACAATAATAGAATGGAACGAACTACCACATCACATTTTCGAATTTGGAAACGTGTTACGGTGTATTGAAAGTTTTTGTCAAGTGTGACTTAGATCTTGTACCATAAAATTTTGCATATTTACCTGTTAGTTTGGCTCCTCTGTATTGTTTCTTTTATATGTCATGTTTTGTTGTATTGTACCACCCACACTCCTGCCTGTGCATTCTTGGCGTGCAGTATTTTCTAAATAAATATTAAATCAATAAATAAGTAAACCTATGGTCATTTAGAGCGTGCAACTTCCCCTGGGCATTAGGCAAAAAAAGAAACGAACCCAGGGTTGAGCCTGAGCTGCTTCGGAGGGTTTGTGACCAGAGCGAACTGAGAGATACGCGGCCCGTACGGGCCCCAGTACGTTTGTAGTACCCCCTCCTTCTCCCCTGGGGTTGAAGCAAAAAAACAGGAACGAACCCAGGAGTGAGCCTAAGCCATGGCTCGAGCACACCGGGGTTTGTAACCAGAGCGACTTACAGATGCGGGGTGTTTACGGGCGCCAATACGTTCGTAGCACCTCCCCTGGGGATGAAGCGAAAACAACAAGAAGGAACCGGGGCCCGAGCCCCAGCCGCGGCGCGAGCGCGCAGGGGTTTGTAACTAGAGCGGACTGACAGATCCGTGGCCTTTACGGGTCGCGTTTGTAGCACCCGCGAATGCATGATGCGAGCTTATCAACAGAGCCGCTGCTGGAACTGGCACGCATGCCTCTTTCGTACACCCAAGTCTGATGAAAACAAACAAACCAAAGAAACAATAAACACAGCGAATGCCGTGCGCGCGCGGGCTTCAAACGCCCGCTTTTTCTACGCGGCGTGTCGGGCGGAGAGGAATTGGCAGCGACGGGACGACAGAAAGGGAGAGGGTGGGAAGTCGCGGAGAAGGAGGAAGCGAACGAAGAGAGAAAAATAAGAAAGAAAGCTCTTGTACATTAGGCGAAAGTGTCACCTAAACTGGGGTGGCTAGAATGGGAAGGTGTGATGACCGGCCAGGAAAAGCTGGCCCCCGTTCGCGTGAATGCCGTGCGGCGGCGCTGTCGTCAGGGGCGCCGTCAGCTCGCGCGGCCGTTCTCCGAGCTAGGCGCCTCTGCCACGACGCGGCGGGGCCGCGTTACTGAGCTGTACAAATTTTAGCTGATACCGCAGTTCCTTAGACAAGGCAAGGCTTGTGTTATGCTACCACTAACATGGGGTTTGCGACACGGCAAAACACAGCCGAGTTTTACGCTGCCGGAAAGCAAGCAAGTGTTTGAGAAATAGAGCATTCAATCTGAGCGGGAGATTATCTATGGTACAGGGCTTTCTTGCAGGGTTTATGTGGAATATTGTTTTTTTTTTCGAGGTGAGCGCTATATTAACTGCTGCGATCACGTGGCATATTTATTCTTGGCACTCGTATTTTTTTTTTGCTGTTGTTGCTGTTGGTAGTGGTGGTGGGCGTAATTAAACACGAAAATGGATAACTTCTTTTACACCTGCCAAATAAACATGAAGTTATGGCATGCATTGTAATGCAACATCCTGGATGCATTTCATTCTCAATGTAGCTCGAAAACCAAACGAACAGATGCCACATGTTCCTGGGCGAGCAAACTTTATTGCGTGAAGCAGAATCCAGTTATGCTGCTTCTTTCACGTTACGCCTTTATTATTTTTTTGCCTTTTTTCTCTGGTCGTTCTATCATCAAAATGTAAATAAAAATGAAAGATGTGTAGCACGCAATAGGCGTAGAGCTTCAGCTGTAGACCATCGTTTGTAGTTGTACCACGTACTAGATTAATTCGCGATAAGGCAGTACAATCAAAACTCGATCTAACGAACAAATTCTTTCCCCCCGCAGGTGCCTATATGGCGTAATGCTTTTATGAACTCGAACTAACGAACTAGATTCCCCCCACTCCCGATTTAACGAAGCATTTCGAGCAACAGACGGATCTAATAAGGAGAAATTTCGAATGGGTCCGGACAGAACGCCACGAAGATGATTGCGCCACGTGACAAGAAGGAGGCATATATTTTTGTTTCCACGGAACTTTACAAATTACTCGAGAATCCCGTGGTGCATGGCGTCCTGGCCAGCACGCTTCCCACAATCTTGAAGGCAAATGATGCTTTCATCCATGCCACTTTTTCTGGAAATGCCTCGAAGAAACATTTTCTCAAGGGCACGTATGTCCTACACGAAAAGCTGGAGGAAACCCTGTTTACGTGGTTCAAGGGTGTGACAGCCAAGAACGGTCCGATCAGCGGGGAGGTGGTACAGCAGAAAGCGCTGTGTTTCGCATGACTTCTGGGGTGCGATAATTTCAAGGCAAGCCCCAGCTGGCTCATTATTTTCACCGCCATTTTTTGTGCATCGCTTAATTATCGTCAGGCGAGCGCACCACAGTTACGATCTCATGGCAGCTGCTGGGATGCGACTCCTTTTAAAGACGGAATTTATGAAATAAACTGCTTGCAAAATTACAGTGCCGATTTTAGGAAGTTCTCAATTTAACGAAATAATTCGCGCTTCTCGGTGACTGTGTTAGATGGGGTTTTAACTGAATTACATACTAGAACTATTCATCGCGCGCCAAAGCGTTTTGCGCAAACAACCCAATTTTCCTGAAGCGTCTTGTCAGCCCTTGGAATAGCACGCGACCACTTCAGAAAAAGGCATTGACGAGCTGGCGCGCAGACTTTTGCGGAAGGTTTGTATCCGAAATCGCATTCTAGCACGAAACAACTCCTCTGAGTTTTTTTTCTTTGAAGTAGAAGACATATTCACCACCGCGCAGCAGTTTCATCATACACGAAACATAAATATGCAGTAATCTGCAGAAAACACACAGCGACAGTCCGCACCCAAGCGCTGACACAGAGGACTGGCTTTCCCCCGCGGAAACGCTGACGGCGCCCCGGACGACAACGCTCTGTTTTGCCCTTGCGGCAGGCACGCGCCATTGGAACACCTGCTTTGTGGGGAAGGAGCCACGGTCATCACACCTTCCCATTCTAGCCACCCTACCTAAACTGGTGACCCCCTGCCGCCGCTGATCAGCGGGTCGGCTATTCCTGGTCTGGCAACTATGGTAGCCCCGCGAAAGAATGGCGGGAAAATTTGTGGGTACGCCATCTCAAAGCTACAGATTTTGCTACTGGCGATGTACTGTTTGTCTATTGCAACAACAAAGCATCCATGACTTTTTATAAAAGATCATAGCCAAGGCCATTTAGTACTGATGTTTCTCTCATAAATGCTGAATGTTTTGTTGTTGTTCTACAGTTCTGACAAGGATAATCCTTCCCGCCAGATTTTTAGACGTCTTGTTCAGTATCGTCTCCGTCTTGGCCGGGCGGCTAAAGCGAGCGAAAGACAGCCAGAAATAACAAGGTCAGACAGACCAAGGGTTTATCGCTCAAGTATCCCGAAGAAGATTATTCTTTTCTAAATTATTCTCCCAAGCACCATGTAAAAAGTCTCCTGAAACTTTTTTTCTCCGAAGGGCACCTATTACCCAATGCTTGGGCGGTCTCTTTGAACTATAAGCTGCATTCTACTATGTAGCAGTAGAGCGCGTGTTCTCACTCCCCATATTTTTAACACGGGTATTCTTTTGTGGCTGCGGTTATTATCAAGTGATATTAAAGTGTATTACACCTTCTTCGCAGGTGCATAAGTACGCGGGAATATCAAAAAGATATAATGGTAGTTTATCATTCTTACCTGATGAACTCTCTTTGGCGGTTTCGACATGCGGCTAGCCCCAATCAATGAATGGGCAACAAAAGCACAAAAAAGGTAACCCTCTTCATCTATCCTCCGTCGAGGAACAAAACTCAAAGTTTAGTGAAGCTAACAGGGGCAAAAAATACGTCTCTTTATTATATTTTCAGTTACAAAACAAGCGAATAAAATATGCAAAAGGGCAGGATGATTCCTAAAGGGAGACAATGAGTTTGCAACTACAAAAAAGATCACTGGACCTAACTGGTTTTAGACTACTCGACTTGAATCTGCGTCCTACTGGCGGACCATCATATCGGTGATATTTTCGGTTATCGAGGGTATTTTGAAACACATCACGCACCTTTAGCATTTCTGCTTCGCAGAGGTATAGAAGAGAATGTCGAATTTAGTAGCAATATTGAGCGTGCAACATTTTTCGTAATGAGGATCAATAAGAAGCACATGTTGCATGGCGTGCAGATCTCTGCACCCACATTCACTTACGATGATGCGGTTGTGGACATATTCTTCGAAGACATTCAATTAGCAATTAGGCAAGTAAAAGCTACGTACAGAGTCATTAGAACAACTTCAATACAAAAATACGGGCACAAGAGATAGGGGAATATGCATTAGGGAAATTTTGCAGAATTTCTAGAAACAACCGCAGACGCGCTGGTTATTTTTGTGGTGAAGAATAATCGGCGAATCACGGATACGTTCTTACGAAAATACAGAACAGAAAGTGGAATTTAAAAGGTTTCAATGGTAAAACTAGAAATGAAATTGACTTCATTTTAACTGGCACTCCCCGGATAATTTCCGTTGTGCAGGTGATTGACCGGATTAAAACAAGAGATCACACAATGGTTGGAAATCGTATCAGCCTGAATTGAAGGGAAGGATTAAATATGCTAAAAGACGCCTGTCCTTCTCTCTGTGTAACGGAAAGTTCAAGAATTTTGATGATTACCTGAAAACAATTTCTCTGTGTTGTTCAATGACAACAATGGCGTGGTATGCCTAAATGTTTCTTTCACACCTGTGGCCATGGTAGCAGCACTAGCCATAGGAGGAAAAACAGCGGCGGTTCGAATCCAAGATTTCAATTAAAACGAAGGACCTCATTGATCAGCGCCGGAAAATTGATTGGCCCGCATTCGTCCGCATTGATTAGGCCGCACTCCGCGAGACCAATTCGAAATGGCAGAGCTATATAAATTGATCAACAAAAGCGAGACTGCCGACAACCACGCTTTCAATGTAGCAAAAATTGAAGCAACATTGAAACATGTATGCAGTGTGAAAGCGACTAGATGTAACCTCACTATTTAAAGAAAAAATAAAAATGTATGCACTCCGGGACGCCAGTGGGCACGTAGCACGCAGTAATAATGGTAGCCTAAAAATCGCCGAGTAATTCTACAGAAAGCTGTTCACTTCTACCCCTCACTCAGAGACACGTTTTCCTGTAAATGTTGTCGATAAGGTTCCGCCGGTTACGGCAAATGGGGTCGCAATGGCGCTCCAAGCAATAGAGAAAGGGAAAGCTGGAGGAAACGATGGTGTACCGTATGGCCTATTGTGTCTGGGAGGTCCTGTTGTGCTAACAAAGATCGCAGCCCTATTCTTGCAGTGCTTGAGCTCTTTCGTGGTTCCAAAGGAGTAGACGAATTAAAATGTAGTTCTTCTAGATAAGTAAGTAGATTCCCAAGAGTAAAAAAAAATACAGGCCCATCAGCCTCGTTTCGGTTACCTACGTATTGTTTACAAAAGTAATTCTCAACCGGATGAGGGCCACTTTAGATTTTCAACAGCCACGAGTCCAGACCGGTTTCAGGAAGCGCTTATCATCGTTTGACCATATTTACGCTATTATTCAGGTAATCGAAAAGGGTTTAGAGTGTAATTCCAAGCTGTATATGGCGGTCTTAGATTTTAAAAAGGGATTTGATTCAGTGCCCACTGCAGCAGTAATAGCGGCGTTACGTCATCACGGCGTCAACGACGCTTACGTTGCGCTCTTCCAAGAGATATGCGTCAGACGTCGGGGAACCCTACGGCTTTAACACTCAATTTGTAAATTTCCTATTATAAAGGGTGTTCGTATGCGGGACAAAATATCACAACAATTATTTACCGCCTGTGTGGATGGCGTGTTCGGAATGCTTTAAGGGTGGGTGAATTGGTGTTCGAATCAATGGGGACTTTCTCAACCGCCTAAGGTTTACAGACGACATTTGTTCCTGCAAGATTTGCAGCGCATGCTTTGCCAATTTTGCTCGGAAAGTATGAGTGCTGGCCTAAAAATGAAGATGAAAATATCCAAGGTAATTTCGAATCAGCACCACAAGGTATGTCGCTTCAAGGTAGATAATGAAGACTTCGAAACATCACAGAATACGCATATCTCGGACATGTCATATCTGCTGACCGAAACGACGAACGGAATATTGAGTGCAGAATAAGCATGGTGTGGGCTGCTTTTGGCAAGAACTTAGATATCTTGACTGATAAGCTTCCTCTGTCACTCAAAAATGCTAGCATTTAATAAATGTGTTCTTCCAGTAATGACTAGCGGGACAGAAACTTGGGGTCTCACCCAACGACTTGAAAGGAAACATTGATCGTCGCAACGGGCCATGAAACGACGAATTCTAGCGGTCACGCTGAGAGGCAGGGAAACAGCCTTATGAATTAGGTAGAAAACTAAGGTAGAGGACACTCTAGTTCAAATAATTCCAAGCAACTGGGAGTGAGATGGTCACGCTATGTGAATGGGTGACAACGGGTGGACCTTGCGTTTTTCAGAGGGGCTCCAAATAAACCGCAAATGGAGTACCGTTCGACCGAAAACTCAATGGAAAGATGAGCTCCAAAATTTTCTGGGGAAAACTGACTCAGCCAGTACTGGATAGGCGAGGCGGGAGATCTTTGGCAGAGGCTTTCGTCCAGCAGTGGACACGAATATGGTTCTGATGATGATGATGTTACCCGAATGTCATATCTCGGCTTGCCCGAAATCTCAGAAAGACAATGGAATTGTTGAGGAACTGGATGTTCTGCATATAAAGACCGGAAAGTTGCGCCTATGCAACGACGCAAGTACCGCCATGCAAGCATGGGCTCTTTTCGGAGGAGTCACACATTGCAACCATAACCTTACCCCGTTTGCATCTTGAAAAGCCCCGCATAGCTGATAGAGTATTTTTGGCATTGGCTTGTTAGAAACTGCCTAGAAGGTTCACACAAAGTCTACCCTTCGAGTCTTTATTTGGGTTCCAGTCTTCTTTGCCTGACAAATAACCCTTCGTATATCGCCCTATCCTAAGGGAGACCAGACGAATAAGAATAACTAGACCACTCGCAGCCAATCTGTCCCCTGCAACCTCTAAAAATGAATGTCACACTAATGCGTAAGACCTGAAGGTAGCCAAAGCTATACGCTACAGTAGCATTTTTCCTCTTTTTCGCGTCTCGGCGTTGCTTAAGCCTGGCCGCTGTACTAGGGACCACAGGTGGATGTTCGTCGTCCTCTATCACACACAGTTCTGCGCCGCACGTGGCCTTCCTTCGTGGCACTTGCGTATCGCTGCGGCGGCCTCCTCGCCTTCCTCAGCGCACAGGCCCCGCGCACGTCTTCTTTCCCTCCTCGCCTATCTCCCACCGTAATCTGGCCGCTGCTTTTGTGTTGGACGCTTGCGGAAGTGGGCCTGGTTTGACCTCTAGCACTCAAAGGCCAAACTTGTCACCCCGCGAAGATTTCCAGAGGTAGCGTTGTGTAGCTTGTTCTACAAAACAGCCTCGCGCGCTTCCGCCACTCTCACCGGCCGCCCTTGTTCACCTTACGGATCACGTTGTAGGGTAGCCACCCAAGCAATTTCCGCCCACTACCGGAGCGAAAAACGCGCCCAACAATTCACCGGTAAATTTCATCTTAGCCAACTTTGTTTTCCACGCACACACAGCTTCTCAGTACGCACCTACCATACGCACCAAATATAATTCGACTCTCGAAGCACGAATGAGACGTGTCAAAGACGTTTGTATTATCATTTGGGGCTAGTCGCGTAGGAAAACATACAGCCTAAAGCTGAAAACGCTTTACTGCACCTCTGCTAACTGTGCATCTAAACGTAATATCCGTTATCGGTACCGCTTTTTGAAGCCTGTTGACGTTGTTTTAAACCGCCAGTTTACTTTACAGGTTTACCTGCAGTAGAGCCATTTCGCGACAGCATATCAAGTGTAAGTGTGGTATTCTGGTAACATCAATGACGCGTTCTGGACCTTTCTTTGTATAAAACGAACGTACCCAATCTACAACCACCATACGACATCAATTAAAACACTACACTTTTTAGCTGCCCGTTCGGATCACATAAAGAGATGTGTCAATGTTCGCTCTCTACACTTGGGAACTAAACACACTTATTCAAGAAATTAACTGCGAATTATGCGCGTACCTATCAAGGCTTCCAAAAACAGGACGGAACACGTTATTGATTGAAATAACAATAATAGCGAAACTAACATTCTGTAGATTGAATTAACCAAAAGATGGTGGGTGCTATAGGAATGACAGTAATAACAATATTGCCTATACTATTTATTTATGCCTATACAGATTGTAGAAGCATCGCAGAATGATATGTGAGCCCTGAAATCGCGTGTAATGTTTTGTTTACTGTAACCCTAATACAAAACAAAATACTGATCGAGCAAACACTACAATGGTAAACGGCTAAACTTACAAGTATTATTTACAGTAAAGGTTTCCATTACTCAACGCATACAGCTAAAGCTCGGCTTTTAAAAGAAAGGCTAACTCGTGTAATAAAGTAAAATTTGAAGCTGTGACGAATGAGTTTAAAGATGCCGCAAGGAAGGCCAAAACCTCGTCCTTTTATTCTTTTGTGAGCGTGTTGAAAGCGTCCGAAGGAACAATTGCGATTTATGAAATCAAATAGAAAGAACGAAGTGTCGATTCCGGCTGTGGAATGTTATCGTGCATATTTGTGTGTTAGTCGCGAGAAAGCTAAATGCCTTAATACTTTTTTTTTTAAATCCCTTTTTTACTGAACGGTGGCCGGGTACTGATAACTTTAGACTTTGTTTCCTTCCTGGGTGATACTGAGTTTGATATGCGGGGATTGAACACCTGGTTTAAATGTGAAACCGCACAGTGCCATGGGGCTCGATGCATGACCTACAGCGTGGCTATCGTCATGTAGAGCGGGGTTATAAAATATTTTTTAATTCTTTGTTCGAGGTCAATCAAAGAAGGTGTTCTATCAGATGACTGGAAACTTACAAACGTTGCGCCGTTGCACAACTCGGGGCGACCTAGCCTCGTACCCAAATATAGGGCTGTTTCTTTGACGAGTGTAGTTTGTAAAGTGTTCTAGCACGTACGTTTTACTCACGTTATTAACCACTTAAATCCCGTCTCGCTGCTTAGCCCGCAACAGCATGGTTTTCGAGCTGCATTTTCGTGTGTGGCGCAATTAAGAGAATTACCTCGTGATATTGCTGGTGGATTGGATCAAAGATTCTCCGCGGATTGTATATTTCTTGATTTAGCAAAGGTGGCTGACGTTGTTCCTCATACATTCCCATATTGAAAAATTGGCGTGGTATAACATAAACTTTAAAATAGTTCGTTGGATACAAGAGTACTTGAACTGGCGGAGACAGAGTGCTCTTGTAAACGGTCAGCAGTTTAAAGATGTCGTAAGTTCGGGAGTAGCGCAAGGTTCTGTTTTGGGCCCACTATTATTTTTAATTTTCATGAATGACATTTCTACCGCTATTTCTTCTACAATACGATTGTTTGAAGACGACTGTGTAATATGGAATTACTAATCACTTGGATGACTGTAACGTGCTTCAACAAGATCTGATTAATGTTTTTTATTGGTGTCAAACTTGGTTAATGCAGAACAACCTGCAAAAATCTGTGTACATGAGCTTCACGAGAAAGAAAACGCGTCATCTTTATGCCTATACCAATAATGGTACATGTCTTAGCCACACATTGGAACTTAAATATCTTGTGTGTTTTACCTCGGACCTGCCTTGGCGCCATCGTGTAGATTATGTGTGTGCGAGAGTTTGTCGTGTTTCGAGCTTTCTACGTCGCAACGCAAAACATTTTCGAGTGAAGACAAAAGCGTTGCTCTACAAAAGCTGTGTTCGTCCCATACTCGAGCTTGCTTCTACGATATGAGTTCCACGTATCATATCTGATATTGAGAATCTAGAAAATGTGCAAAACTTGGGTACTCGCTTTCGCCTCAAAGATTACTTAAGGAACTTCAGTGTGTCCACTGCTAAGCGCAGCCTAGGTTGGGAGTCGCTTCAGTATTGGAGTAGGGTACTCATACTAAAATATATTCACAACATATTTTATAACACAACAGGGATAGACAGTAGTTGCTATTTATCGAGTCCATGCTATGTTTCAGCATGGACAGATCACTTCTGTAAAAGAAATAAAATACATTGTAGAGCCGAATTGTTTATGCATGCATGTTTGCTAAAATACATTAGCGAATGGAATAAGCTACCCAAAAATGTTGTGACAGTTATGTCTAATCATGCATTTTTGTGTTCTTTGTGTGTACATTGGTTGAACATGCCGACTTTTGGCCTGTCACTATTTTTAAAATGATTTCTGTTTTGCCTGTATTTTGTACAAATTTCTACTTTCTCAGCCGCATCACCCGCCGCCACTTCACCTTCCCCCCCTCTGTAATGCATTCAAAAGGCGCTGTGGGTACTATGATAAATTACATAAATAATAAAAATAAACCGTAGCCCATACTATAAATTGCCCGTCACGAACGGTAGGAAGGCTTGAGGCGAACCACGTTTACAGTCAGTGTCAAAACATAATTCGTTCATCTATTCCCGCAGTTGTGCGTGATCTGCCGAAACTTTTTCTGACAGTGCCGTCACTTTCTGTCGCTTCCCTCGCTGATGTTAGCCAGGAAGAAGTGCGTCAAGAACTCGCTATATATACGCACTGTAAGCACACCGGGAGCTCTAAGCTATGGCCTACGTGGAAGCAGGTCATCGTATCGGCCCTCCTGTTATTCGTAGCCAGGAGGAACCACCATAACGTGGCCTACAGTTGCGCCCCGTACAGATTGTGAGCCACACCCCACACGAAGGAAGTTCGACCGGTACCAAACATTCGAACAACATCGGCTTGGCGACCACTACGGAAAAACTGGCCGCACCTAATCTTGCTGCTTTTACGAACGACTAGGTCTGCAGGGTTTCTCTGCCCACGCACCTCCCTCGTTGCCCTGAAAGCGTATGCACAAGATATATGAACATACTGCTGACTCCAGCCAAATCCAGCGCATTTCAACCTTTCGCCGTCGGGGTATACATAACCCTTATAGAGCAGCTGCAGCAGCGCCTGCTTTACACCTGAAAGGTCCCTCCGACCAGAAAAACAAATCTTCAATCGTTAGCTTTCGTAGGTGTTTTTGTATTTTCCGAAAATTCGAAGACAATGCAATATATGAACGACACAGCGAAGACCCCGATTTACGACTTACCAACAGCCCGGCGTCCTAGTCTAACCTTGGCATGACTATCGAGCACGACGTCTGCGATACGTCGCGATGCATGCACAACGTGACTAAGCCGTTCATTAGAAGGACGACAACAACGAAGCCTATAACCCAACGTCAACTGAACAAAATCTTTAATAGAACGGTTTCACGCACCCGAAATTGAGAGAAAACGACGACCGAAGTAAGGATAACCCCCAAGTTTCTATATATAGTGATAACCGTATACAGTGAAGCCGACTTTTTTGTGATATGTTAATTCACCGGGACGAAGCTGTAGCTAGTTACGACCAGCTTGGATCGTCCGCATGTCACAAGAGTAGGAGGTACTCTCTCCGCGCCAGGTTGAACGGGTAGAGAGCGGTAGATAAAGAGCACCCGGAACCTCACACCTCACAAAATTTGCCACAGAAAAGAAAGGAACGATCTTGAAGAAGCCAAAATTTTAGAGTCCAGGTAAACTACACAAATTGAGCAAGAAGAACGTGGTCAAACGGGCAGCGGAACTGGCAGCCGAACGTACAGCAAGTAGGCACGTCGACTGGAATGCGACGGCTGGAGATCTGGATTACAATGACCGGGTGATGGCGTGTCAAAAATCAAGTGAGCGCTTCTGGAGCTGGAGCTCCGGGTCCAGGCTGGAGCGGCAGCGCGCCAAGCCTCCATGCCTGACGGAGCTCACCAACCTCCTGCAGACTTCCCCTCAGTACTAACGAAAATAAGAGCTGATTCTTTTTTTTTTTTTTGACAAAGGCAGCCACACGCAGGAAACCTATATCCAGCGATTTGAGCACTTTGTGACCATCCTGGCCTGGCCGGAGGAAAGATGGTCTCAGTTCTAAGCTTGTGCCTAACGACGGAGGCGCTGACTGCCACATTGTGGCTGTCAGCTGAAGGTGCATACCATTAGAGGAGTTTCTTCAAACGCTCGTCCTGTTTTTCTGGTACATCGCAGAAGGCTCTCACAACTTGCTTCAGGGATACACACCAGGAAAATCGGAAACGCCCCAAAGTTCACCCTGCGGTTCCTCTTGTACTTTAAAATGGCCCGAGGTGGCGAGATGAAGCACAATTATGATGCACGGCGTGAGCGGAAAGTGGCTGAGAAGGTCCTGGGGCTTTGCCAGCTGAAGCTTCAACTGTTCCTGAATGATAATAGTGTGCGAGGAACGAAGAAAACGTTTTGAGAATTGTTCTGCAATTTCCAGCCCGGCTGCTAACGAACCAAAGAGATTGCAGTGAAATTGCACGTGAAAATACTGCTGCGCACCACATAGAGCTTAGCCAAGTTTACCCTAGAACAGCCTTAAAGGTCTAGTGCACTCAAATTTGCTTTGTCCAAATTTGATATAAATAAGTTATATATGCTTCCACAATCGCCATGCCGAACTCCTAAGCTTCGTAATCACGCAGGACACCAGTTACGGTTGTTCAAAGTAGGCCCGTACAGACCACGTTTACACCTTGCGAAGAGTCGCCGAAACAAGTTGCGAGTGGCCTGTGAGGGAGATTGCGGACCCTGTACCCTGACGCTCGCGCTCCTCCGGCGACTTGCACCATGCTCCGCCGGGCGCAGGGACGTGTTCGGCCGTGGTTTTTCTCCTACACCACCTCGCTGTACTGCCGTCGCCATCACATGTTTCCCACTAACCGCATAGGCAGCAATATCCGCCCTTTGGTTTCGGTGCACTAAAAGAGATTAGAAGCCTACAAACTATTCACGCGCTTGTGAACATTCTGGAACTAGCAAAACCCTTTTTACTTGAAAGTAATCTTTCTACTAAAAACAAATATTGCGACACGCACACTTGCCTTACATTTGTCATTCCTATTACATCGATCAGAGAAAAAAGGGTGTTTTTTTAATTATTTTCCACTTGCACTTACGCATCCAATATTTGCCATATTTTGGCTGTCCCAACGCCACCCCACAGCTTAGACATCCTTAAAAGTTGATGACATCAGTGGATTTGGTGCGCATGGGGTGATAAACATTTTGCGACTTTCGCCTCGCTCGATAAGTGAACCAAAATCAACCATAATCGTGTTTACAATACTTGCGCCTAAATATACGCTTTCGCCTTTGCGAAGTGCGAAAGATAGCAAAACTGCACCTCTCACAAAACAATAAACTCGATTTTTTTCCATTTTCGAAAAAAGTACTTACTTTTTTAGAGGGCTAGATTTCATTTACTTGAAATAAAAACGTTTTCAACAGCACATCTCTCTGGAGAAAGAAGAAAACTGAGGTCGATGGGTAACTGTTGTGTTTTAGTGCATCATTTAGCTGTGAAAGATGGCTTATAATTTAGTTACCTCTTATAATTGATTGACGATGTGCAGCAAGGCGTAAAATACTGCGCTGATATTCACGAAGCTGTTTCCACGTAATGTACAGTAAAAATAGCGATTGATCTCCGCCCGCGTGCGGTTTATTCACTTCAAGGAGAACGATGTGACAGCCGAGGCACTGCCTAATCACAGCTGCTTGTCGCTATCGTACGAGCAACTAGCTTTGTAAATAAGAACCCCCTTTTTTACTCGCAATTCCAAGGACTGTTACTCAGACAGTTATCCTGGTGCAAAAAGGACTGTCGTACGGCCTGCTTCATTTGGAGTGATAGCAACGCGATGTCAGAATTTCGCTTGACTCCGTTATCCTGGACAAACGTGAGTGTGAGTTATTCTGTGGTGAAAACAGTGTGAAACCGGACGCTACCCCCCCCCCCCCACACACACACACACACGCATTTTAAGTCGGCTTTTAGTGACCGGCTGTTCTAGCGTGGCCGCTTCCCTTCCATCACGTGCTATTGGCGTCAAAAGAAACGCGAACAAGAAAATATGAACCAGAACGCGCAAAATTGAAAAATACTGTTCTAAGCGATCATATATTGGCTTGCTATTGGTATGTTTGGAAATCCTCTTCTCCGAACTTTGTTTTTGTAACTAATCCACGCGTAATTTTGGCTTGCATCGAAATAAATCGCGCTATTTGTGTGTTGAGGTTCATTATTTCGGGTTCGCGTTTCATTAAACGCCGATAGTACGTGGCGTGCGGACGATGGTAATGGCAGCCTTTTCTATTCAGTGTCGGTTCCCAAAACCAAAATGTCGGAAGCCGTTTCCGTAGCTCGCAATATTGTTTGAAACGTGGAATTCGGCATTTCTCAGTCAGTTCTTGTGCACTATTATAGGACGTTAGTTTTAGATTGTGGAAAATTTGAGTGCAGTTGGCCTTTAAATCATCAACACCTCAAAAAAATCGCGCTGCCAGTCTGCCACGGCTTAGAAAATAACGGTTGTGAAACGTGAATATGTAAAGCACAGGGAAGAAAGTAACACTACTCTGTGAAAACAAGAGAAATAAGTGTAACTTCGCTAGTGAGACTATTTCATGTCTATCCTGTGCGCCTACATCGAGGCCATTCCGAAATATAATCGGCGTCTAGCCAGACATGCGTTTGCAAACTCGGCTCACCATGACCAATTTTCTGTAGTTAGCTACAAGGCGGCCAGGTGTAAACGTGCAGAAGTAAGGGATTCCAACTAATGCTCTTATTTTGCAGGGATTTTTACCATCTCGACGAAACTATCGGGGCGGAGTGAGACTTTACGCCGTAGCCTTTTGTGATATTTCACGCTGCCACCTGGGCGGATTTTAAAAAATGTAAAAAATCCAATTTGAAACTTAAAGACGTCTTTGCGCACGTCTGCCTGCATGAACATCAAAGACAGCGATCTACAAAAGGTGAAGTTGGGAACCACAAAGGACAACCTGGCAGCACAAAAAAAGAAACAACAAAACTCCAGTACGTTGCGCTTATCTAAAATTAAAATTTCAGTCGTTCTTAAAAATCACATGCTTTATTGGAAACATTTTTGTAAGCACTACGTGGTCAATATAAACAAGAATACTTTATTATGATTGATAACCGGCCTGAATATCAATAAAGATAAGCGATTCCTGGAAAAGTACCTTGTCCATATTTGCAGACGGAAACCCGTGGGTTTTTTTTAACCAGTTACGCAGACCCCGTCCTGGCAAGTCCCATTTTTTCCCAGTGTCGCCACGCTAAGAAATGAAAAAAGAAGCAGTGTGAGCAGCAGTAAAACTTATGTTGCAAACAAAAAGTGACATTGTGCAGGGTATTTTAGTTGTTTCGCGTAAGCAGTGGAACCACCGTTTTATGTGGAACCCAAGTTTTAAGACTGAGTTTTCAAGTACTGGTGAAATTGCCGTATATACAATGCCATAAAAACCTCGATTATCCGAAGCAATTTTATGCATCCCCGAGTTATCTGACTACCCATGTGAAGGTGACCACCGGACCGCCGACAAAATAGAAGTGCCGCGGTTCTGTTCCCCGCAATTCCAGCCCTATCAATTGGTTCTTTCCGACATAGCTTTCTCCTCCTCCTAACATTTCGTCACTCTCAGCCCCCAGCCGCTAGCCGTTCCTTTGCGCAAACCCTTTCCCCTCTGTTCGCTTGCATCTCGTCTTAGGGTGCGGCTGTGGCTGGGGCAGTGTGCATGTGTTCTGTTTTTTCAACTCAACAGTGAATCGCCGACGAGGTTATTCCGACCGGCCTAGGCTTCCACGTGTGCTTTTCGTGATCGTGTGTGCTATGATTCACACTGTACGGCGGGAATCTTGTCAACGCACTGCGGTAAGAGGTTTATTTTTATACAGAGGGATTGGAACTGGCAGTGTAATATTCCTTAGCGAAAACTTTCTTTAGTAATTTGCGTTTCCGAGCCAGTAAAGCATTGTACTTCAAATTGAGGGAGTTTTGCAGAAATTGTACTCAATATTTCTATTCGGGTTTTTTGTTCTTATTTTGCGGCAACCGCATTTTACGACGCGTTTTTACGGTACCCATAAAGTCGAATATTAGGAGTTGTACTGCAATTTGTATCAACATTACAAAAAGACGTAATGTAAATACCAATGGAGAGAAAAGCTTCCTGTTAAATTAGGGAATATGCAGTTAAAAGCTTTTTTCTCAAAAACACCATTGTACGTACATAACAGGGCCGTCCGTCTTCTACATCGACGCTGTCCGCACCAACAGCGAAGTGGCACGACACTCGCTCCTAAAGAATAATGAAAGAAACAAGCCGCACAACCCGTTATTCCTGGAATCATTGCAAGGTCGGCTATTGCCCTGCTTTGCTCATTTGGATGTAACGCCTTCTTGGTTTTCTCTTTTCTTTATTGTATAAGCAACTTGGACGTGCACAATCTTGATAAATATTGCAATTTGTTCCGCGTGATCTAAACTCCCCTGTCTCATTTCCTAGTTGTAATCTAGGGCTAACGTTTATCACATATCGATGGCTTTGGTACCGATACACACATCTGCGTAGGAGAGATCGGGCGGAAAGGGTAGAATGCGGAGAGCGTCCCACGCGAATCATGCCGGGAAATCCCAGCCTCGATGAAAAGTAGGCGAAGTTTGGGCTCACCAATTTCACAGAACTTGAAAGTAGCATTTAGACTAAGCATCTAAAGAACTGTCACGAGCTACAGTGGTTATTAAAAGAAATGCGAACAATAGAGCGAACAGCATCCGACACATGCTGCACCATCTGGCAGAAAATTCAGTAAACTGCGCACATGCGCAATTCTAAGAGATAGTTCGAGAGTGTGGCCTCCGTTTAATGGAAATTCTTGATCAAGAAGCGGCGCTGGTCGTTTATATTGAGGTGCCTTTTCACACTGCATCGCCACTGAGCAAGACTATCGTTGAAGGGCATCATGCTAGCTGCAATCAGCCTGCTACGCCTTTGACTCGCGAATACATAACTCGAAAAAGTTTGCGCGGCTCACTCAAACTCGCTCTGAAATTTATATTTGAATCACTACTCACCCAAACTCAGATTCATTCCTGAACAGCACATCTGCGCTCACTGAAACTCAAACTCACAGTGAGCGCAAAACTCAGAACTCACTGAGACTCAAAAGTCAAAATGTACTAGGAAATCAATGTACCCAAACTCAAAATGTACTCAAAACCTAAAATGTACTCACAACTCAAAATGTACTCAGAACTCAAACTGTACTGAAACTCAAAATGTACTCGGAACCCAAAATGTACTGAAACTCAAAAAGTACTCAAACACAAAAATGTACTCAAAACTCAAAATGAACTCAGAACTCAAAATGGAAGAAAAACTCAAAATGATTTCACTAATCACTTGGACTCAACTAGAGCGTACTAGAAGAGTTGATTGGGACGAGCCGCCGGCTCCGCGCCTGCTTCGTCGCGATCGGAGCTTGTGGAAAGTTGGCGTGGCGGCGCTGCGGTCGCAGTGGATTGGGTTGTGTTGGTGCGAACTGCAAGCGGCAGCATAGGGCGAACGAAGATCGGAGGTCCCGCAGTCGTTTTCAGTCATTCGTTTTAGAACTGTGCGGAACCACCGCTGCTGTTCATCCCTCTCTGTTAAGTGCCGTAAATGCGATGAGCCTTTAGTGTTTAATTTCACCGTCCTCGGCATGCCTATAGCCTTCGCCACTTTTGCGTGCTGGGATGCCGCACCGGCTACAAAATTGTCTTATCACATCTTAGCCTTCCGAGAGATGAAGCTGGAAGATCAACCTAAGAAACAAAGCTGCATGGTGTGCGAGCTGCACTTCGAGTACTGCTACATACACCGTGACTGCACGCACGTTATCGATGGTAAAGACGTGAGAACCGCCCGTAGTGTGCCCGGGGATGACGCCCGACGTAGAACTATTGAGCGAGGATGCGCCCCTCGCAGGGTCATGAAGATTGCAAATAGTTTCCAAGTGGCATAGCATTAAATTGCCATGAACAAACTTGTTGACCAGCTGGCGCCTGTTCTGCTGACGCGGACGGTTCTTCTCTATCACGGAATGCTGCTGTTAATGATGAAAAGTTGGTGGGCTCGGTCCAGTGCCAATGTTTGGGAAAAAAGGGGTTGTGTTTTTTGAATGTGGACATTTTCGACATTTGCTAGCATCTCCTGCTTTCGACCTTTCGATTCCGCCGAGGCAGTCTTCCCAATATCAGTCGTTTATCTGCAACCCCAACTTGTAGATGCCCGGAACTTGTAGATGCTCCGAATAAGACGATAGACTGCAGAAGCTTTATATTTGTTCAAAGCCCGTGAATAAGAGCGTTATTTGCTCTAATAAAATACCAAGAATGGTCTGAATGGCATATTTGCAGAAAATCTGCAAAATAGCACGTCTATTCGCGGTGTTCTGAGGGAGAGCATGTAGTCAAATACACAAAAATCTGAAAATTCTAAGAGTGTGCAAAAAGCTGCGCATGTTCACGGGCGGGCAGTCAAATCGAAGGCCGCAATATGCTTAATAAAAATTGCACCCACTGCACGGGCCTGTTTTTAAGGCCCGGGCCCCTGAGCCCGCTTTATGAAGCCTGACCTGGGGCCGTCATGCACACTTATTGCGGGAATCTACAAGTGAGCCTGGCCCCGGCCCGTTGTCTTATAAGCCCATGCCCGCGGCCGGTAATTTATTTTTAAGCCTATAATGGCCCGCATGGTCGTGAGCAGGCCAGGCCTAAGACGCTGAGGAAAATTTATTACAGTTGGTTGAGTGTCTTCGTAACTGGCAACCAGACGGAGCATCTAGGCTCTATAACACGTCATGGATTTAAGGCGAAAATCCGGAGTTAAATAGCGCACATGTGTACT
This sequence comes from Haemaphysalis longicornis, assembly GCA_013339765.2. NCBI lineage: Eukaryota > Metazoa > Arthropoda > Arachnida > Ixodida > Ixodidae > Haemaphysalis > Haemaphysalis longicornis. The sequence continues at coordinate 2,045 of JABSTR010002889.1, read as the reverse complement.
TCTTGTTCCAGTGTCTTCAGTTCGTGTGACATCGGGGTAATGATAGCTAGTATTATTAAATCAGAGACACCATCACATTTGATGACCAGATTTTTGGCAACGTAACATGGTTGTCTCGGAAACACGTTGGTATGCTGAATTTTTTGGCGCCACGTTTTAATCCACGAGGATGCCCGTACATTGAAATGTTTTGCCTGCAGTGGTTGCTCAGCGGTTCGGTTTCTTTAGCCCGCGAGTTCGATTCCCGGCTACCGCTGCCGCATTTCATCGGGTGCGGCATGTAAAGCACATGCACAGTAGACATAAATGCAGAGTTCCAGGTTGTCCGAATTGATACCTTCCGAGATACCGCATTCCCTTGTAATCGTATCTTCAGTATTTATGCCACAACATTTAAAATGTTGGTGCAGTTCATAAAATACAATTACAGGAACTATCAAAACTACAAAACACGTTTGAAGAACCATGCATAGAACTAACGTCAAGAGGCGCGTCGAAATAAACTCATACCATCCTTTGTAATGCCTTTTTCTACACTTAGCATCGGAAATATTAACAGCCAGGCCCATAAATTCAAGCCCGAGCCTGGCTCAGGCCCGTGGCGTTATGCCTGGGCCCGCCGGTAAACCTCTTTCGGGCCAGCCCGGGCCCAGCAGTGCTCTACACTGCAGCATGATGCGGCATTCCAGTCTGAATACCTGGCACGGACACTTCAGCAATATATATGCCTCAGTCGAATTTGGTTACGACCGCAACATTTAGAAATCCTTATTTCGTAGGGAACGTGCTGGTAAGCTTGTGTAAAATGACAATATAGCCAGATTCTTCGATTTGCTTCATTGGCGCTGCAATGAAATGCCCCAGTGTCATTAAACGGGTGTAGCAAAAGGTAATGCAGCACTGCCCGTGTTTTTTCTATTTATTGCATTTTACATCGAGAGAGTTAAGGCAGTACTCGGAAAAGAAATAGTAGAAACTGGTACTTCAACGTTTGTGCCTACCACCCCCGTTCGTCTGTCGTTCTATTTTCCGCGTTGAAAGTACTTCGTTGAAAAAAAAGAAAAAAACAGGGCATGCTTCTGCCGCTAAGCCTCTAAAAGTTCCTTTTAGTTTATTCCAAGATGTTTTTTTCCATCCTGCTGTTTTTTTTAATGCGGTGGCGTTCCTGTTAACATAAAAACTGGGCGAAACGCAAAAAGGCGCGGCCCGCGCTATGCGGCGCGCTTAGGCGAGCGCAGTCGGCAAGAATTCACTTCGGCCGCTGGGCCCTCTATTCAATCTACAGTAGCCGCTTCAGTTGGAGCGCTCCGTTCATCCCACTCAACTTCTTCTAGTACACTCTAGACTCAACTCTCTCGGGCTAAAACTTTACTGGACTCAGATGGACTCAGATTTAGTAAACATCCAGAATTTTAAAATTCACGCGTGGTAAAAAAATATTACAAGTGCAAATTGGTGAGCTCAAACTCTTGCATACGGTACGACATAATACCGTAACTCCTGTGAGGTCGGAAACAATTTTCGTTAATATTTATATAGGATATACCTGCCTGCCAGAATGAGTAGCGGTGCTTGCTGGTAATTGTACATACCAAACTCGAGATGAAGGCTCTGTGTTTGTGTTCGTGACAGAGGGGGTCCAGACTCGATGGTGTGCTGGGGCTCTGGATAGGGCTGGGGCCTGGAGTCATGGATAGTCACAGATTGAGTTAAAATTCAGTGATGTGCCGCTAGGGCATGTGGGGTATCGACTTGAAGGTGTCGAGGTGGGAAATCATGTGGAAAAAACAATAAATGCTTCGTAGTCATAACAATGTCTAGTTATGTTAAATCATAATAAAGGCTGGAATTCATAATGATACCAGTAGGCGTCTGGTGTCCAAATTAAAGGTTTCGATTTGGGGAAATTTTGCTTTGGACCAATAAAAATACATCCTGGTCATAATCCTGACATAGTCAAAGTAAGTGATGGAATGGTTTAAAATTTATTGAGAGGTCGCAAGTGTGTGTGGAGTATCGCATTGAACATCTTGGTGAGGGTATTC
>JABSTR010002888.1:0-72115 GCA_013339765.2 Haemaphysalis longicornis | reverse complement strand
GGCAAGATAACGAGTTTACTTCGCCAAGGGCCGTACAAGAGGACGGAGGAGAAGCTTATTCCCGCATTGCATCCTGAGCCCTTGCTATGGGCAAAGACAGCTGGACAAGCCACGCTTCGACGCCAGGAAGGGACAAGGCGCATCCCTGGAAATAACAAGGTTCTCACAAAACTTCATAGGTAAGCTCTGATGCACGTGCGCTTGCCACCGTTTTTTTTATCTACATATACTGCAGTCCAGTGCGTCTGGAATGGCAGATCGTTAAACGTCGAACTCTGAGGGTGTTTTAGGGTAATAACACACAAATTAGGCGTATTACATCCCCGATATACCCCCATTTTGTTTCCTTCCTTCATAACTAGTAGCCACAGGTTTTGTTTGGAGAAAAATATGAAGCACAAGGGTTTGCCACGGAGATTTGAACTCTCGAATGCGTACATGCACTTCGGTTTCTGCCGAATCGGTTGCGTATAACGTGTGGGATGCTCCAGAAATGGCCTTATTATTAGCAGATGGAATGTATAGTTACTGTGCAGTACGCGTATTTATTCCTGTAAATATTTTAATTACTGTTGTTTTTTGTTTGCAAACTTCGCGTAGTGATCTTTAACGTCCGCGGAAATCTCGAACATACGAGTGTTTTTTCTCGCCTCCATCACAAAAGCGGGTACACTTAATTTCATTTCTCTATGCAGTTTACGCGCTTTATGGTAAACGCTGGGCGTTCATCGTGTTTGTACTAGTAACGGCCGGTACCCTCACCCTCTCCCCTAATTTAAATTGAAAAGTTACGTTGGTTTTCCTCCTCCCACCGAAAAAAATCCTGGGTACATGCCTGCAACAAAGTTACTACCACAAACGCCTGCCTTCGATCGTAAAAACTGATTTCTCTTTTTATGCCCGGCAGCCATGTGTCATGCTAACGAATAACTCGGTTCTCTTCTATATATGAGCATGACAGTTTTTTTGTTTTGAATTACGTGTACCAAGCTGGCGAATGACAGAGCCCGAGTGTTTACGTCCCCCTTATTATTGTGGAAAGGAAATAAAAATATTTGGTGTTAACCACGTTGCCGCCGTGGTAAACTTTATTTGCATTTATCTGTTCGATAAACCCATAGCATCTTTTGCAATCCGGTGTGCGGCTCTGGCAAAGAAGGGTGGAGAAGCGCATGCGGGTTGCATTGCTTTTCTTGCATTGCATCACACTTTTTTTTTTTTATTTTCAGTAGCTCTTCCTCTACCCCTCTCCAACTTTATTTCAGCTTTCCTCTGACTGCGCGCATATTCGCGAGCACGAAGTAACCACCAGGTTGCTTTGAAACGAGGCCGCGTGCAAACAAGGATCTTCTCTGGAATGCACTCTTATGAACCCGTCTACAAAAGAATGGGAATGCATGCCCACAAAACACACAAACAAGATAAATCAAAACGACAGCATGCGCCTTCCCTTTGCGTGTTCGTGAAGGTGCTGTGTTCGCCTTGAGAACGTCGCGTTTAACCCTATTTAAAACGTTTGACAAACGCATCGAATGATGACAGACGACATACCAGCGAGCTGTCCGCACAACTGTCCCCGCATCTAATGCTGTTCGCTGCCGTTACTCGTCTGACTGGAGCACGTGAAAATGTTCTTCTACCAATTCACGTTTCGCGTCCTTCTCAAAAAAAAAAAACCATGACCCAAGTAGAGGCTTGAAACTCCGGAAGCACCGAGTCACCGACCGGTATTCTCCGTTTGCGCAGGCTTCCGCTGTTTACATATTTTACATACGCGCTTCACAGTAGTGCCAGCTGGGGAAGTTGAGTCGCTGCAATCGGGTGCGTTTGCGCTCTGGCACTTAATTCTGAACGCTTAATATCTGCGCATGAAAGGGGAGCAGATAAACATTGCCACTGTTGAAACGGCGTCTCTTTGGGTGGAAGAGTCTGGCAACGGGTATTCTCAAAATAAACATAGTAAAACGACCCCGCCGCGCTTTTTTTCTTTGATCACGTTGGTTGAAGCATCTGTCCGCGGTTACGGACAGTATCATTTTTGTGTCGGCATGCAACCGTTGCGTCCTGCTCACTCGTTTCAATTAGCATTACATCAAGCTGGAAGTGTTGCTCCATTTATTGCTAATACACGGAAAGAACAAGACTAACATTGCGCCTGTCTGCTTCACACGATAACCACATCTGGTGTTCAATTCCCTGGCTTGGAAGCAAGCCTAGGTAGAAAAGATGTTATGAGGTAAAATATTGTAAATTCGCTTTTCTACTACTGATATTGGCCACAGGAATAAAAATGTCGTTTATCCATTTTTACGTCCTACATACGTAGTAAAGTTTTTTTAGATAGGCAGTTTCTACGGCCCATCACTTGTTGAAAACTCCATTTTTATCTAGTTTCCGTTTACAGTGTATCAGAAATTTTTAAAATACATCCGTTATTTCAACGTTATGATAGGCGTTCCCAGCTTTACGATAGACTTAATGTTCGGTACATAAATTAAGGTTTGCTGTAGCGCACCAGCTCCCTGTAACCGTAAACCTACCGACACATAGACTCATTTGAAGGAGAATAAAGGACAGTTAATACTAGCTGAAGGTTCCGCATAGCAAACATAATATGTACTATATCCGAGGTCGCAGGAAGGATTCGGAAAATTTCTTACTCAAAACTGTACCTGATTACAATCTTGTGCAGAAACACTTACTATCTTGATCTTGTTACGCAGTTTCCTCATTTTTCAATAGCCAGTGAACGAGCATTTCGGTCGGAGTTCCTGGTTTCTCTTTGCTCATAGGCAAAGTAGATCCTAAGAGAGGTGTGCAAGAGGTTAAGATACGAGGCTTAGAAGCGAGAAATAGGCGGACTTCCCCTTAGAAATCCCTGGGTTAGAATAGTTACCAGAAATAGCTGTATAAATGAATTAACAAAGCGCCAGGGGTATTTTCCTATAAAATTGTTCTGATGAGAACAGTGGCCGCCTCAGAAAGCAACCGCACAATGATAGGTATCGTAATCCTATGATACCGGCGAAGAAGAGGAGGAGCAAAGCGAGATTTCTTAGAAAGAGCTGATTTGTGCTAAAGAAGCTCTAACGAAATTCCCCTACATCATCATAAAGCGCATAGAACACCGAGAAAATTGGTCAATTATGCGTGTTCGGTAGTAATGCGAAACTGTTTTTCAACCAAGTACATATTTTCTCTAACGAGTGAAACAATATCTTTAAAAAGTGATTCAGACGAGGAACATACGCAAGATACAGGCCAAGGCGTGGCGCTTTTTTCTCCTATTCTAGGCACCAGTGTGACCGCTACCAAAACAAACTTTTGATTTAGTTGGTATAATATACTTAGTATCAGCGGCAAAATATCTGGCCAAGAGAAAAGGGCGCAAACAATAGGCTGTAAAAACAAAAAAAAATTATTTGAAATAATTCGCTCTTTTTGCCGACTACCGGGCCCCGACTCCGGATCTCATGTCTTTGACAAAAATGCGCTTTTTTAGTTATAAGGAAAGCAAATATATAACCTGGCGGCGGTAATAAGTGACATAGATCAGCTCATATCGCTGCCTCACTTTCCAGTCACTAGGGTGTGTTATAATGTGTTTATTTTTATTGCGATGATACTGTACCAGAACAATCGCTTGAACTTAAACAATTTTGAAACTTCTGTGTTGAGCAAATGCCTTATTGTTAAATAAATCCTATCTTTGCCCACAGTTAATAAAAGTTATAACTTTTTACTTTTCCTTTAAACTAAAAAAGCTACGGTTTTGTAACCACAATAAGGTTTAACAACTCTTTGTACATTTTAAGCTAGTTAAATCATAACTACAACAATTTAGCTTTTTTCTGTTGACGGTATAGTAATTTTAAAAATTGCCGTGATTTTTTGTCTTTTAGGAGGTAATTTGCATTTCTGTTATAATGTATTTTAAAATGGATAGTTCATACAATTCTTCTGTTCTCAGTTTATGACTGATAAAATTGTATAATGGTGAAAATCACTTTGAACAATTTCCTTTTGTGCGGATCGTACGGAGACATGAAAGAATGCGGAAGTTGTCTCAACTTGAGGTGCTTAACCAGGTTGTTCGTCGCTGTAACAAAATTGCACAAACAAATAATCACTCCCCCATTTTTCCTCAATTTCTTTCGGATGTATCGAAAAACTACGTCAACCTTAAAGCCCTGCAGCCTTCTTTCCGAATTGGCAACATCTGGCGCATTTTCTCGCGTGATTTATTACTATAGACTAAAATCTTCGTGTCATACGCACACTGTCACAAAGCGGGGCTAACTGCAGATGTGTTAAAGCTTTTATGACTGCTGAATACCATTACCGAAAAAAAATATACCAAGAAACAAACGGAGTGCTTGTAGTCGTGCTCATTGTTAGGAGCGCCAGGCGTGGGCCAGGCTTGCGCCTGCACTGGTGGAGCATGTGAAAATAAAAAAAATACCCAACAGTATCGAGCACTCGTGAGCCCATACGTGATGGAGTGCGCCAGGTGAGAGGGAGCTTGACATCCGAGAATGCTTTGACCCGTGTTCGTGGGGCGATCACTCGCATGGTCTTCGCTCGGCAGTTTACGTGCGCACCGGCATGAGTTGGACCCCACCCGCGGACTGTGTTTCAAAGATGTTGAGTACGGGAACCCAGCTGCTGCAGATTGTACCGCGAGTTATCGCGCTCCATTTGGGCGAGATGTGAAATGCTGGTGGGATATAACCAGGGCCTGCCAGTTATAGACAATATATAATGGCAAGATTGGAAATGCATGTTAGGTACATCAGCTGGGTCTACGCCGAAGAAAGAGGGGGCGGCAGCTCTGCTGTAGCTTCAGCTTTCACCAAAAGGGCAAAGTGTGCCAATTTTTTAACACCTTCCCACATCGATGTTTACACGGTTGTGTCAAATCGCCTTTAGTATTCTTGTCGTGCGCAATTTTTTTTTCTTCTTTTCCTTATGCATTTTCCCACAGACTGGCGCATAGATCAATTGAAGAGTTCGTAGGAAAACAACTAGGTAATCCTCTATTAGGTAACAACAGAGCAAGCTCAAATTTATGCACGAGCTCTAAACCTCGGTGAAACAACATTTCAGTGGACAATTTTTTTGGAGTGTAAAGCGTTCCATCGTCTGTATTACAGGAATTTTGTACATTTCTTCCCAGAACTACGCAAATAATGTCCAGAAACACCCTCCTCCTGTATGTTACATAAATCATTAAAATACGCAATGTATTCATTCTCTTCCCCGAAACTAATGGTAATGTTAGCACAAAATATATTTCTTCAATTGAGCCGTATTCTTTAGTACTCCAGGATTTTATTTGTAGGACGGCCGCAACCGCAATCAAGACCAGGGAGGAAATAGCATGGTGTCTGCGTAAGGCGTTTCATTGGAATCTCGGAAACTTGGGGGAGGGAATTACGCGAAAACCTGCACCCGCCGACCAACATGTTGACAATGCCGGAGGGCAAGGTACTGTTGTATTGGGCGCTTGTTCGAAGTGATGTCGATAAATTGTTTTTTGTCACCTCAAACTGAAGAATTTGGTCATCTAAAACTGAAGGTAAGCAAAGGCGTTAAAAAAACCGAGTTAGAGGTGAGTTTAAACATTTTCTGCCTTGTTGACTCAAAATAACACATTGAAAGTTGTAATACATGCTTTCAATCGTCCTTTATCTTGCAAAACCGGCACTTTGTCCTTGACGCGTGTGATTGCTCCTTTCTTTCATGGCGCCGAGGGGAGAAACCTTCGGCTCCTCTGGCGGTCGGAGGCATTGCAAACGATTGCGGTTTACAGGAGCTTGTTTTTAGTGAAATTTAGCAAAACTTCAGTTTTGTAGATAGAGCTAAAATGTCCGTATTCTCGCCGTTTCGCGGTGACTTGTGATCTCCCCTTCATTCCCTAGCTGGCAGTGGATCCTGCGGAACCTGCGGCGACTACGGAATCTGGCGATTCCCTAGCCGCCGCGTTGGTCGCACCGCTCGCCACTCCGCCCCGACCCCCAAAATTGTTTTTTAGAAAAAAAAAGTGCGAAAAAAAAATGAAAAAAAAAAAAAAAAAATAGAGAGAAACATAAAATAAACCAGCGTCGTAATACAGAGAACCAAGAAACACCGTATTACGCACACCCAAAAAAGGAAACAAAATCTTATCAAACTGTTGGTTAGTGTCTTACGTGTCCATTTAGCACTACTGATACCTTCAAAACGACTGGCTCAAAAGGCTTCCTTTTCTATCATCAGGAATTATTTCACTGGCTCCATACTTATTTAATTGCGAACATATTTTGCAACAGGTTATTCTCACCGCCGCAACAGGCTTCGTCGTCGACGAATCATGTAAGGAGTCGTCAACCATGGATATTTATAGTGTAAGCGGAGATGGCTGAGTGATTCTCTGGTTTGTTTTGGGGGGCAACATATGGAGCGGTGAATGCGAGGCTAGACTGAAGAAACAATGAGAGCCTAATTTAAAGGGTTCCTGAATGCCTTCCGCCGAGCATGGATGTACATGTAACCACAATGTATTAGCAATCTCCTCCTGCAAGAATTTTGTTAAAGCGATGAGAAGCGAATCGTAACCGTATTTCCTCCTCCTTTCACTGTTTCTTCGCTGTTGGCCTCCCCTCCCAGATGCTCCGCTCCTCACGGTGACACTTCCGCTATTGCGCTCCCACAGACTGCCGTCTGCTACCAGCTCTTTCGGCTTTTTCATCTCTGTAGAACATGGACACAGGCTGGAAAACCGAATGTGGCCGCATGTGTGCGGCCTGGCCTTGCCCTTTCGCGGTGTACTAGCTGCAGGGCGCAGTTGGTATCGGCGGCGAACGCAGCCGCGTGGGGGAAATCGTGCGCTCGTTCCCTTTGGTGCACCGCGCACTGTTTATCCAAAAAGCGCGTCTCAGATGTGGCCCCGCTGGTGCCGGGTGTTATTTTGCGGTGGTTGTAATTCCTACTACCGGCGGCATGTGAAAAAAGACATTTTCACACACAGCCACGCGCCGGATCGGATCGCTTTGTAGGTGACTGAAGGCGAAGAGCACGCTGCACTCGATCAGCGAGAACCCGTTTTGACAAGCTGCACCCATGTGTTGCTTCAACTCAAGCGTTTGTTTGCACTGTTGGTAGTGTAAAAGTCTAAACACTCCGGTCTAGCAGATCAGCCGGCGAGACACGAAAACATTTGACAGTGGCGCCATGCTTAGTGTGTCGCTACGCAAAACTGCTCTACTAAAACTCCCATCGCGGTGTCACTAGCGGGACGCAAAAATACGTTTAGCTTGCAAAGGCCAAACGCTGTACTAAAACTCACGCAAAATACTGATACCTTGCGTTTCAAGCTGCACGCCGAGCGCGTACGTTTCAAACCTTGACATCGTTTAAATACACTGGCAAGCACAGTTCGTAGTCAGATATCAACCGTATGCTCAGGCGACAAGCAAGAGCTTGTTTTATGTGGGGCGGAATTGCGCATAAAGGCCCGTTCGCACTTGCGACGAAAGCGAGTGAGAGCGGCAGGCTCCGTCGCGCGAACGTTTTTGTTGAATTGGGACAAATTTGCGCGACAGAATTCCCGTCGCTTTCGCTTTTGTCGAACGGGAATGGAAAGTTCTTGCCGTTGCAACGGAGGTAACCGCGGTTTTTCGCACGGCAGCGCCCCAAGCGGCAGACGGCCGCTCATCGCTCCCGGCGCCCGCAGCCCGCCCTCGGCACATAGCCAAATCAGCACTATAATGGAGGAAAGATTTTTTGCTTCCGAGAGTTCTTTGCCCCTGTGTTTTTAAATACTTGAAGTGGTTAGCACGTCGTCGTCACGCAGCTCTGTATCGTCGTAACATTCCGAACGAAGTTCGCCATGCAGCGACCGAAATCGCTGTGAGAAAACGAATCATGACTCAACCTAGGGATGTGCAGCCTCTAAAAGCCTTCTCGCTTGCGCGCCAGTTGTGACTTGCTGCTCGTCCCCCAAACCGGGTGTGAGGGAGTGCCGTATTTACGACGGGCAGGAGGAGGCAATATCGTGTAAGCGGTTCAGATGCAACGCATGTTGTGACGTTGGTTCGTCGAAACGCATTCTCTGGTTCGTTTGGCGCAGAATGACCCAGGTATACAGATGCTCAAACATATGGATGCGGTGAATGCATGACAAATGTAGCATTTCTTGTGCAAGATTACCTGAAGAAACAATGAAGAGCCTGAATTAATTTACAAATATTTTAGCACGGCGTCCACAAAATAGGATTTAGAACGAGGCGTTCTATTGCGAATGATGCTCTTTAAACCTGCACATTTTATTGGGTAGAAACAACACACATTTTATCTTGTAACCTATCCGCATATGCTACATGTATTGTGTCGAGCATAACACCTCGCGTAAAAACGTTTTTTGCTACAAAACAATAAAATACTAAGTATTTGGTAATAATACCATATACCTAAATTAGTAAATTATACTTTTTGTGTATATCAGAAACCGGGGCGTTAACGTAAAGTAGGCGTTAATGTAAAACTATTGGCAGTGCCGCTCACGCCTGTGCTTTTAGGCGTTCCTTTAAGACACAGTCTTCCCGATACATTGTGGCGCTTTCGACAAACTTTAACAACTTTTTGTGTCAGCAAGACGGAGGCACATGGAGGCTGAAGGTCACGTGCTACTTGTACATCGGCTGATGTGCAACCATGTATCTTTTTCAGACATGACGCCGATTCGTACCAAACACGTGATGTAGTGGTGTAAATGACTGATAATTTTAAGTAAACATAAATAATGTAGGGCTAGAATACGACCACATAACAAAAATCTCCAGAGAATTGTATCATGCAACTCATCAACGACAATGGCACCTAAGCAGGAAATACGACTTCGGCTTCACCTAAACATTTCTAACAACTGAGGGCAACCGCCGCAAATTGATTAGTTGCAACAATTCTCGACATTTTCAAGTTACGAGATAGCATGATAGGCGCTCGCCAAGATTAACAAAGATAGGGAGCGAATTCTCCTTTTTCATCGGCCACCTAAACATGCGGCAGACGTGATTAAGGAACGATTGATTACCAGTTGTAAAAACTCCATTTCACACTACACACATAACGTGCTAGTCTGAATAAAACGCCTTATATAGAGTGCTAATTCTGGAGAGATTCATACTGTTTCTTTCATTACGTACGTTTTCTTTCTACGGGCTTCACGATTCCTAAGAAGGGGGATCCAAACGAAAAAATTCTTTGTCCTTCCAATAACCATGATACAAATGTTATCCCATATGTCCAAGAATAACAGATACATTAGGAAACGTATTGTAGGAGTGACCGCTCCCCAGCCATTTTAATGCGAATTAGCAAGACGACACGGAATGTTTAACCTCGTGTGGCTAAGAAAGCTGCATAAGCACAGCGAAACATGATAGTCAGAAGCCCTAAATTTCAAGCAGGTTATTGGCAAAGGCGTGGATTTTAACGATGGAAAGCGGGCATTATCCTAAAAGACAAACAAACCAAAGCTATGCAAAGCTATGTGAAAATTGGCGCATAAAATGGATCGCACTAAGACGTGTGTTCAAAGAGAGGCAGAAGAAGATATGGACAATGGTGGAAAGCTTGCCCACTTTCAGATTCCCGATATCCTTCTCAGATAGAGTCACTGATGGTGAACTCAACGCAACGTTCACACTGGCCTGCTATCTCAGCCGTGTCCATAATTTATCGTGTTTTCTTATTGGATAGGCAAGTAATGACGCTAAAGCAATCAGAGAGGGTGTTACGGTTGCAATAGTGGCAATGAATGCCCAAGTGGGACTGTGACAACCTTGTCCATGTATTAGTCCTCGCGCAAGATGTTTTTCAGGCAACAAACGATTTGCCCATATGGACAATTCAGATAAATAGCGTCGGAAGGCTTCCCATACGTGACATGAAAGGATTTCTGTTCTTGTCGCACATCGGCCGTGGAGCTTCGTGTTCATTTATTTGACGCAGGCTTATCAATTCTATAGGGGCGTAAAATTCTATCTTTTGCTAGAGTCTGGGCGAAAGATCACAAAAAACGGCATAACTGCAGGCAATTGTTTCTTCAGATGTCTTAAACGCAGTTCCATACCTCAGTCTGTCGACCTTAACCGGCGTGCTTGACGCTCCTGAGAAGGTACTAAGTAAGAGCGGGGGACCAGCTGTTCCGGGAACCCCGCTTTCGGAGGCCGCTGCACCTCCTGAAAGAATCCTTCATAAATCTTACGGGGGAGGCAATTTTTAGCATTGGACTAAGCCTACTTGGTCACACTCGTTTTACCAAGCGACCGTGCCCAACGGTAAATGTATCCATTGATTACTGGTGCGTTGTTGTAGCACAACCAACACCATCGGTCATTAAAAAGGGGTTCTTATCTCAAAACACTAGCATGCTTCCTTCAGGCACTTTGTGCGTAACTTCAAAATGTTGAAGCAGATCTAAATTTAGTTGGGTCAGTCAGTACATGAGATGGAAATGTTAACTTGCGTCAAACGTGATGAACGCCAGAAAATCTGCTGAAGCCACTGTCCGAAGCCACCGCCACTGAACGTGACTTGGGTTGGTATTTGCCCTATAGTACTGTGTGATCCCATTACTTGAATGCGAGTAGCAATCAAACAACAAATATTTTTATAATGGCCCATTGTAGCTCGCGTGTCTTCAAACTACACTTACTGGGGGGGGTGAAATTTACAAAGGGTTTCAACAATTCCATCGTTTGGTTTTTCACTTGAAAGACGTGTTTAGGGTTTCAATTGACCTGCGTTATTTACAAAAGCTAGTTCTTTCAAACTGAGAAACGTTCCATTTTATACTTATGGCGCTTCACCGCAGGCGTTAAACAATATTTTATAGCTGGTTGGCAAATTCCTAAATCCTAAGCTCCTCGAAAATATAGGAAAATCGGCCCGTTTTCTCGCCGTAAATGACTTATAAGGCAATCCCTCATTTTAGGCAACAACGTTGATGGCTTTTCACACCGAATATCTGTAGCAAATCGATTGGAAGTTTTCCCAGTAGCGGTGTCCCCGCCCTCTCCTATTCACTTCAGTATCATTGAACTTGTTGTTAGCCAATGAGGATGCCCTTCTTGACAATGCGGGACGTTGCGAATTTTCAACTGAAACCCCTCTAGGGAGCGATGTTTTTTCCTCATGCTTCAGGCCAGTATGAAATAAAACAAACGCCACTGCGGCTGTCGTTTGCTTTGTTACAAATAATACGTCCGGGTTGGTCATTGACACCGACCTAAAAAAACAACCTGCCCGGTCAGAGGCGTCCACCTATCGTTGATGTTGCCAAAAAATAAATAGCACATTGTGTTGCTGACGTAGAGATGCTCAATGAAGTTGACAAGCAGATTGGGTGTATATTTATTTTCCTTCAGGAACGCGTATCACAGAGCACGGTTTCTCTACGCGCTTTATGCAAGTTTCTCATGTTCCCAGGTACTGACTAAGTTAACATAAGACAGGATGCTTTGCATTACCTAACCTTTCGAAAAATTGAATCAGGCAACGACATTTCGATTTAGGGCACATCTCTGGCGCATATACACCGCTCGGTTTTTTCACCCGGACGTTCCTTGCTCTTTAAAGAGTATATTCCAGGTATTTCCTCTACAACCGGTAACATATTCCTTGTTCATATTGTACTAAAAAATCTGTTGTTGCTTTTTAGCTTCCCTCTCGCCTATTTCATGAAAATTGTTCACACATCGCCAACATACGGATGACGAAGCATATCCACTTATCTGCAGTGATCCGCAGATGTTGTGTTTACATCTATTTACATCTAGACGCGTCGTAAAGTTTACAAAAGAGTTATAAGGCACTGTGCTGCCAGAGCGCCTCTTTTATTTGAATACAAAGTACTCAAAGTTTGACCGAACAGGACGGTGCACAAAAGTTGTGATAAAAAACCATCATTTTGTTCTACGTCAAGCAGCTGCTGCATTGGGTACCTTCTGCTCGGATCGCAAGCTCAGGTCTTAACCAAGTAAGGGTAGACAATCGTGGCTTTCCAAGCTCCACTTCGACACAGATGTAACATGGCTTATTTGCAAATGGTGACGCCTTTCCTTATGAGTTTGACTTATATCCTCAAAATAAAGGATGGCAGTGCTGAATTTATTTACATTAAAACTGACTTAGAAATCCATATAAATCTGTATATTCAAATGAAAAAATACATAGAAATTTAGTACTCCCGTTCTTCCTTGGCTATGTGACGTTAGCTGATTGTGTTTGTTCAGTGTCACAGCCACTCCAAAGTGTAACAAAATGAAACCGCTTGCAAGTTCATGGTTTTGTGAATAAAACGCGTGATGACCCAAATGCGTAAGAGAGAAATGATATACATTTTAATGGCATTCAGAGAAAAATTGGTCACTTAATAGTAGCTTGGTGGCCATGTCCCTGTAATATCTAAATATTCAGCATTTTGAATTATTTACTATACAAGCTGCAGAAATGCTAGATTTATTTCTCACATTAATTGAATCTAATGCATTTTCACGGGAATCGATGGAAGCGTCGGGAGATTTTGCTGGGTCTCTAGCGTTCACCCTAAAGAGATCCTGCAACACTTTGATAAACGCTTTCACTCTTTCTTTCGTGTCTGGAAGCATTGCGAAAGCTACAAATATTGCCAGCAGGGAGCGGCACTGCGTCATTTGGATCTTCGTACCAGATACGCCTCCCTTTTCTGCTTCGTTTTTGTGGCTTTATTTTTAACGTTGCTTTTGAAAAGCATTCATTGCTACAACTGAAGGAAGCCACCAACAGCCGCTACATGGTCATCCAAGCCATCCAACAACTGCTAGCATCCAACAGCCGCTCAGTGACGTAATTCGGGCCATCGGATAGCGTCAAGACGGGGAAAGAAAAAAAATAAGATTTGAGCGAGTTTCCAAGTTATCTGGTGGACACAAACCAGTAATTTTTCGCTGAGGTAGGCTGCGCGACCCCCCAACAAAGTCCTTGTTTTTAGGGTAACCACGTCTCGCAAGCATTTAATATTTCCAGAAAGTGACAAACGTGTTGCAGGTTCCCTTTTTTTTTCGTAAAACTAAAGAACCAGTTAAAAAGCTGGAGCAGCGACAGGTCTTTTGTAGCCTGACGGAATTTGTTCATTCTTGTTGACCGCAGAGCTGTTCAGGCTGGAAGTCTGTTCCTCCATGCGGATAGTTGACACAAAACTGCCGTGTTCGCCGAGGTGGATAGGGGGTAAATGGTAGGCCGGTAAGTATGAGGGGTACTGGAGAAAAAACGAAGAGCCCGCGAGCAGGTGTTGGGATCGCGCGCCCCAACACGAAACTGGGGTTTGTGATGTCCAAGGAATCAAAACCGGGACCTCTAGGCCGTGAAACTGGTAAGCTAAGTACTGGGAAACCCGAAAGGCCCGAGGGTACAGGGTAAGTCGTGAGAGTCGAAGAATAGCGACGCGTTCAGAAGAACTGGGAAAAGAATGTTCTGTTTGCCACGGAGTGCGCACCACCTACAAGAAAAAAGTCCTGGTGAAAATTTGTACAAATATTATAACCAACTCATTATTTTGAATTGAAAAAAAAACTACAGCTGGAAAAACATATGGCTCCCGGAGCGTGCAAACGCCATTCTATACCGCCGTCTTAGGCCCTCTTGTTACGACATGCGAAGAAGTCTCGTAATGAGGCCGACTGGGAAGGGGCATATTGTTTGACCAAATGTGTTTGACAAGTTTGAAAGAGAAATACGTACAAAATCGACAGCTGTACCACCGAAATTAAGGCCAACTGAGGCCAGTTAAAATACCGCCGCCACAGGGAGCAAAGAAAAAAAAACTTGACAAGGCTTTCTTGATGAGAATCCAACCTGGATGCCTTGCGCTATGAAACCGATTTCTAGCAAATTGCGTTAAAGTCGGATTCAGGGCGTACAGAATCCTTTCGGCTCGGAGCGTTGGTTTTGGCTTCGGCTTACGAAGAGCTGAAGTAGACGTTTCTTCGGAGGTTGGAAGTGTGTATTTTTGTCTGTAGGAAACTCTATTGTGAGCTTCAATTTACTGTAGTTTTCTCTTAAGAAAATGGCCGACCTAAGAAAAAACAAGTTAAATCTTCATATCTCGGTTTGCGTCGCTGGTCGAATTCTTCTCTGGGTAATTCTGCCAAGCCTTTCCAAACTGTTTAAGTAGGTTTCTTTCGCGGAGCACTGAAAGTAAAGCAGTCGAATGCTTTGCTTTGGCGCTCGTGTCTAATGCCTCACGTGATCGGCCGGGCTCTACAAAAGACCGCTGATGTCTCTGCTGAGGAGGCCGTACAGTCAAAGGCTACTCCATCTTCTAAGTGCAAAATCAACGTTATTAGTCTTCAGGTTTTGCACATATTGTCACTTAAAGCGTTCATTTCGTTGGAAATACTATCTCAGAGAACAATGGTTTGGGTGAAGACTATGCAACGTACAATAATTATTACGTTGCCGTGAGCACTACCACCTATTGCTTTCTAAAAAAATAGATTATCGTGTGCTCCAAAATACCAATTACTGTGCAATGGCTCCTATAGTTGACATGGGACTCATATTGTATACTCTTGTTCAAAGAACTACGCAACTTGGTATTTACTACCTTAATATAGTGATACTTTATTCATAGTTTGCTCTTACGCTGCTTTCCCTCTTTCTCTGTGTTTTTCCTGTCTCGCTTCGTTGTTCTGGTTAACATAAGTTGATTTATTTTAACATGAACTATTACTTCATCTTACATACATTACTTATTTGCATCGATAAAGAAACGTTACTCTAAAACTTTTATATGTAATCTGCTCGGTATAATATTCTTCTTTCCTCAATCATGTGTCCCTGATGTATGCTGACGTATGTTGCTTGAATTATGTGCAACAAACATACGTGTGCGTTGTTTTTTTATATACGTGCGCGGTCTGTAAAGTTCAATTGTCTACTATTTGTAGGACGTGCGGCTTTCCCAAGCATGTTTATCTCTTTTGATCCTTGGAATAATCGTCTCTGACACTAAGAGAAAGCGGATTGAATTTATGAATTGAATTGTGGCATCATGTCGGGCTATGCAGGCTAGGCTAAGGTCGGATATTGCGTGTATAATTAAATATAACAGTTGGCTTGCTATAAATAAAGAGGCGGGCTGGAATGACGATTGCGTAATGGCAAGCTATCGGGCCACCTTCCGGCGGTTGCAGGGGCACACGGGAGCCTTCTAGAATAGCGGATTTTACCAACACAAGAGTTTAAAACACAGGTTTACTTCGTATGTTTGGGAGCTAGGAAATGTCAAAAAGTAAAACGGCGCCAAAGGTAATAAATTTATCAATATCAGAACGTTTTTTTATGAACAGAGGGATACGGTAGCAAGAACCGTCGAGGTTCACGCTTAGTACTGTTATTGTAGGTCAGTGCCTTCTTACTCCGTTGTTACAAGAATGTATGCTCTCACAGTTTAGAACCTAACTGTTTGTCTTTATATAAAATGCATGCTTCTAACAGAAACCTGCCATTTCCTGGGGAGGGGATGAAAGGGGGTCACCCTCCCTGGCTTTTTGGCGCTGGGATAGAATATGAAAAATAGCGAAGCTACTATACCATCTCTGTCCCTTCCATAAAAGCATAAGGTGAAGGTGAAGATTATGCCGTGCGGTGTTGTAAGGAGTGCCCAATGCAAAAAAGCGCCTGCGAAGAAGCATGGGCACTCCCGTCGGTGAACTGAGCGGCCAGTCATGCTTTAGGCTGCTGATATAGAGTTGACGCATAATACAGTTGCAACGTATAAAAACTTTATTTTGTGTTTGACATCGATGGTTTTTATCACTACGAGCAACACATTCATGTACGCAAGCATGTCCTTTATTGCATTGAGTTCGAGCATGTTTTTATCGATCACTAATTTAACGAAAATGTCTATCGAAGTGATCAGACATTAGGATTGAGGTCTGGATCTGGTGTGAACTTAAATCTGGTTCCCACTACTGACTACTTTAATGCATATCCAAAATAAGTGACAAAGTGAAACTTGATGTGGAAGCCCTTTCTGCACGCTTTCGGCCTTGGTGGTGACCGAGGGCTAATGGCCCGCTAAAGAAGATCTTTGTTGTCGGATGCTCGCGCTGTAAAAACGCCTCGAGCTTCAAAGACGCGTGAAACCCTGGGATATTTTTGTTCACGGACAAGAGAAATGCGTGATAACCTTGTCATACAAGTTTCGCTAACACGCACCTTTTCTCGGTAAAACAATGGCCTGAAAGAGGGAGATAATATTCCAGAGTACGTAAGCACTCCGTATGATCTCCCGAATGTAAAGCAATTAGTGTTCCATTGAGGAGTGCATATGATGGTTTAGTGTAAGGTGTCATGATTCACATGAGCAGTTCATGTAAATAGCCTAGATTCCGTTGCGGCATACACCACTGCCAAGAAATTTGTAGAATATGGGTCGCTGTGAAAAACAGCGCAGTCTTTCCGTGCGTTATAGTGACGTGGTATACGTCTATGTAATATCTTTTGATTATCATCCTCAGCACTTGTTTTCGCGAATAACTTTGGCGTTTTTGTTACTCTGAGAGGCGAATCACCCTTGTCCACAATTAAAAACCCCTGTTGTTGGAAACGTGCTTTGCTACTCCCGTAATCGGTGCTCGTATAATTAGCATATGTAATTTTTTTGTGAAGCCAATTCCGCGTCTGCAAAGAAAAACTGTAAAGGGAAGGCCACAAACTGATTGCTATGTCCACCGCTAGTCTGCTACTGTCATCGATCTCGCCTCGTTCAGTGATTCCGTGGTCATGTCATATCACGGAAGATTATGGCTGGAATACCACCCCAGCGCAAATATATATTTAAATTTTCCAACTGGATCAGCGACCCCGTTTATCGAGGTTCTAGTGAGAATCATGGCGTCACACCGAACATTCACAGTCCATTATTTTATCTTCCGAGGCAGGGGTCTGTCACCTTTGGAAGGGGAGTGTCGGGTTCCATTATGGCAGACACGGAGGGGGGCGGAAGGCGAATAGTGGGGGGGGTGGCGAGATTTGCAGGCTAAGTGAACAAATATAAACAAAACATTACTACTCCCACCTCCCCTCCCGGGAAACCACTGTGCAGATGCTACGCATAACGGGTTCCGTTGTTGTTTCCGTTAGGTTGATTCTCCCATCGCGTGAAACGTGCCGTGACCCCCCCTGCCACGGCTATGACGCAACGTGGCGTGGCTATGACGCAACACAATCCAACGAAATCCACTTTAATCAACCCAATCCAAATCCAATCCAATCCAAGCCAGCCAAGCCGAGCCAATCCAATCGAAATCCAATCTAATGACCCTAGCGAGAGAGTGTTCGCTATCGGAAAGGAGAGGGGATGAGCGTCGGGAGAGCGCAGCTGGCGCGGCGAAAGAATGGCGGAGGGGGTGTCGATGGACAACAACGCCGTATGGCGGGACAAGGCGAGTGAATGCGATGCAGTCGCATTTAAAATTGAAGAAAGAAATGTCAAAGTGGAGACGTTATCTTTACTAATGTGGAGATGCAGACATTGCCAAATGAAAATAATCTTTGTTTATCCTGAGTAATCCCACTTTAGGTAACAACTTCCGTTCCGGCCTCCAGATGCGAAGGGAAAAGTTACAAAGGGGTTGCTCTGATGCCCGTATCGGAGGCCGCTACTACTCCTCCGCGGGCCGCAGGTTTACGACCCCTGCTGGAATACGTCTTCGATGTGTGACATTGCGAGCTTCAGTCTTTTTTAGGCAGCATTCTTCAGCATGCTTTTTATAGTATTGGATGTCGATTGTGGAACAGAATAAGGAGAATATACTTTGCAAATTAACTCCCAAATGAAAGAAGATAAGTAGAAAGTACAAAGCTCAGCCATGGCGAACAGTGTTAAACCGAGCGAAATCAAACCCCTTAAAAAAAGGGATTTCAGCTGTTCGGTGAAGTGGCGGCAGATTAATATCAAGCCTGGGGAAGAAACACAAAACAAATGCGAAAGTACAGTGACTGTAGGGGTCTGTTTATGCGGCGCCGGCTCATTGCAATGGCCGCCTCCCGTTTCGGTGATCTGCTTGAGTAACCCTGTAAATGTTCACCAGTTGCGTCGCTGCTACTGACTTGGCACTAATCGAACGCAGCAAGCATTTACCTTATTATTTTTTTGCACCGCTCTACTCTATCGCCGGATTTTTTTCGGAAAAAAACGCCCTGTTCAAACACAACTGCTACTAAGACTATCAAGACAAAACGCCATTCCCTTCTTTACAATACAATAATGAAGTTTAGGCGTAGGTTTTTTTTTTAATTTATCATGGTCAACTTGTAAACGTTGGTGGCTTCGTTGCATGCAAGACTCGCGGAAGGCGTCAAAATTACTGAAGGAAGTGCTAACGCAGCTACGCCTTTTGTCCAATCCCCGTGTTTTCAAACCACACATGATTACATCAAAAGAAAAAGGCCTGTCTACGTTTGTTCAACAAAATTAACACTTCGTAAGATTTTGATAATTGACAAGAAAGGTGTTCACTACTTGCTTAGGCAATATGAAAATTGGGGGCTGGTCTACGTTTTTGTGCTTCACTGTGAGGTACACCTGCGTAGTTTGGGTCAATTTTGATGTTTTTTAAGCTTACAAACGACTTCGTGTGAAAAAAAAACTCTTCGACCATCCAAATCATCGACGCGGAACAAGAAGACGCGTCCGTGTATTTTCCGACAAGTTAAAGATCCTTAGGTTTTCACAATTGATCTGTGGTAGTCGAGTGGACTACGCCTTTCTATATAGCGCCGGAGTATGTACGACGCCCATAGTCAGAAAATAAATTACACGTGCATTACAAAGCGCCAATTAAATTAAAGGACATTGTTGGTTTCTAATCGATTTTCATAGCACACATGGCACCATATCTAGTATAACGGGGTATGATGAAACAACGTCTGGTGGTCCATAGGTATCTCGGTTCAAAGTACTGACCAATAATTGCAATAACAAAAACAACAGTGTCTCCATGTGTAATCGAGTTAATAATTGTCTGGAAGCCCTTATTTATCCTTACGTGCTTTAAATGTAACTGCATCACGGGAAATAATTGGTTAATCGCTCGAGGTTCTCTAACGGCCCAAGTAATCCCCCCATTTGTACAGGAGCTTGGGGTTGTGCTGCAGGCGGAAGGCGTACGAAACTCCATATTGGGAGTACACAAATATGTACTATGATGTCTAAATAACGCCGTAGTGAGGCGCCTTCTGCATCAGTAAAATATTTATCGCCGAAGGCGCATTGCGTTCGCATACGAACCACGTAAGCAGACATGAGGGCATTGAACGCCGTATCAGTGTGGTGAGGCGGATTGTGTTTGCTTTGAATCACTTGACTTTCATCGCGTGTCCCTACGTTGGTTTCCCTTTATATGTATGACATCAGCCATGATCTGACATTCCGGTTCCGCAGATGGGTTAATGGTCAGAAAAATATATCCTGAACACTCCACAGAGTAGCTGTGCATCTGTTAAACGATAGCCTAATGTGAACAAGCATGATACACGCTGTTTCAGACTCAAAAACCGCCCCCGGAACTGTAACGTTTGTGCTTCCAAAGCACGCAAGGAGACCGCAATGACCCTCGGAAGGACTGTTTCCTGTTACGTATACTTAGCGCAGTGAGTTGGAACAGCAAAGAAGATGCTATGTCTCGCTAGACACTTCTATGTTATCGATGGTCGCTGAGTTTTATTTCTTTTCCTAGTCGTTTTTTTGTTAATTTGTTTGAGAACGAGTACAATTTAGCGTTGTCCTGTGCTGAAAATGCTGGATTGGGTAGCCTCACATTACACTTCATGATTTTGGAATAAAAAAAAAATGTGCAGTGCGGGCGAAGGTACAGTTGTTTGTAAACGCGCAATGTTGGACCACTAATAAGATGATTTCAAGCGGCCCTATATAAATCCTTCCTGATTCGGCAGCGTTTATGCGTTATTATGCTCGGCGACTCGGCCAAGTTTCCTCCGTGGTTATGCTTCAAGAGTCGGTCAACATTTCTATGTGGTGTCCTCGTTAGCCACCCAAAAGCAATGGACAAGTCGGTAATTGAAGTACCTAGGATCTACGCCCGCCTACCGGGTTTACGGTGAAGCTCAAGGAGTTATGGAAGGCAGGGCGGGGCACGAGTTGTTTACTCAAATTCTGTGAACTCCTTCCGTGGCCGCCATTCGCCTACTGTGGTGTGACGCGTAAAATGCTGATTGAGAAGGTTGTATAAAGTTATTGCTTCTCAGTACTTCGCCTTCTCATTTGACAATTTACTCTTCTCTTCGCTCCGTCAAAACTGCAGCCCTCGTAGCAGCAAGCTATGGAGCGAGACACCCCGCTTCGCGTTTCCAAGCCTCCCGTGTCTCAGTTTTATTGCGGCTACGACATGTGGCCACACGAGTCGTGCCCTCGCGGGGTGAGGCAAAGTTACAAACATAGCAACGGTGCCGCCGAGTGCGGTTACGTCATTGCTTGGAGAGGTGTTTCGTAATATATTCTCCGGCCCAAACACCAGCCTAAACAGAATTTCTGGTACAAGGTATAATGTGTATTCGTTATAGAGAAGCGTTTTTTTCCGTTGGTCATGTACTGATATACTGCTGGCTAACACCCCTGCGTTTTACTAGGCGCACGTAGAGTGAACGAGTCCGAACGATGGCGTGTTTTTTATTTTTTCTAATGATTTCCGATACGTTTACTGTTTGTTGACTAGTTCTTTCAACTTTGAGCCGGTTGTCCTAAGCCGGCGAGGGGCAGTATAGCGGGGCCGGGACAGGCAGTCAGGAAGGCGCAGATGCAGGCAGGCAGGCAGGCAGGCTAAAATGTTTCGCGTTAGGGTAAACTAAGAAAGGGCATCATCTTTAAAACACAAAACAGTCGAAAGTAGCAGCAGCTTGCAATGCTGAAAACACTCCCCCATGCTACAAGTGCTTATCCGTAATATAAACATTGGTAGCTGCAGCCAGTGTATGCAACAGCACTGTCTACGAAATTTCTGGCTGTGATTATATCAGGCTTACAAAGAAAATTACTTGAAGCATATCTCTGCTTACGTACTTTAAGCCAAAAGTTTCTGATGCTTATTAGAATCTCTGTACTGCTGAATTATGTTCTCTTCCCTTTCTTGGCTATGAGTTATGGTCTTTTGGTGCCAAAACCTGCGACCGGGTTCCTTTTTTCTAGTTACATGACGTCACGTTTCGGTTCGGCGCGCCACAAACTTGCCTAAAACTTATTGGTTTCAACTTCGTCGTGTTCTGAATTTCATAAAGTGCGCACAATTAGCGGCACCAATCTCATGATTTCTGAAAAATCAGGTAATGTG
Organism: Haemaphysalis longicornis; assembly: GCA_013339765.2. Taxonomy (NCBI): domain Eukaryota; kingdom Metazoa; phylum Arthropoda; class Arachnida; order Ixodida; family Ixodidae; genus Haemaphysalis; species Haemaphysalis longicornis. The sequence continues at coordinate 50,735 of JABSTR010002888.1, read as the reverse complement.
TAACCGCACCTAAATGACAACAGCATCCTGTGTTTCCGTTGTTAATTGATACCAACGTATATCAGATCTCTGCAAGAGATTTTCAACCTAAACGTGCATCAAAAGTGACCCAGTGTGTTATCAACACAGGTATAAACTAGGTGTCTCATTTAAATCAATCATGCTACGCAGGGTAAAACACACGTTTATCTCTATAGCTAGTTCGAGGAATTTTACGTAACTTATTTCTGCTTAATGTTTTTATCTAGGAAGGCTTTCTTTTATCTAGCTTTCCATGCCTTTTTTTGTGTTTCTTCACGGACACTAACTTTCGAAATGTAATACATGGTGACCTGCGGGCGTAAATGATCCCGAGGTGGGGAAACATAATATTGATTCATCCACTATTGCGCACCTTAAAGCCCATGGTATAGCTTCGGCGAGCTAAATCCCCAAAACAACGAAACAAAAGGCGTGTAAACACATGTTACGCGGCATTCATTCTATTGTCACTATGGGCGGTCACTGAGAATGTTTTAAGAGAGTTCATGTTTTAAATTGATGGCGTTCTTAGGCTCTTTATTCAAATTTCCCTACTTGCAAGCCGTCCACTTCAGCCGTACTAATCGAACCTTCTCGGAAATTGCGCCACCGTTGCCAGACAGAAGCAACGACGAGACAGTCAAAGGCCATGTGGGGGTGGGAGGGGGTCTGTCTCTCTTTACTCACCTTCGGCATTTGCGCAGCATCAGTGGTAAATGCAGGAACTCCGTTACAAAACACTCTCTGGACGTCGATGTAACGCTCTGGCTTCGTACATTATATTACGCGAACGTAGAGATCCCTTTATGTCGATTTGAACTCTGCGCTTTAAGTATCAAAGATAGTGTGAAACATTGGAATCTTGATGGATATTATTTCGAAACTTGACAGCACTCCCCCGCGCATGATTTTATATCTTGTGGAATAAATCCATCCACTATTTCCGCACTCAAGGAGTGAATACAGGCTAATTTACGTTCCTTACTGTGTAACACAGAAAACGTTTTTCTGTGACCTAACTTTTCGACAGAATAATATATAGAATGTACAGGCGGGCTACACCAACAAAGTAAAGTACACCAACCAGCGAACTACTATGTGAGTATTGGGGTTCACATAAAACGGTCTACGCATCAACCCTAGAATCAATAATAAAACGGTCTACGCTATAGGTATACAAGAATGGTTACCTATACAATAAAAAAGGAACAAACTCGCCGCATTGCCTCAGTGGCTAAGGTGTTACGCTGCTGAGCACGAGGTACACGGGTTCGATTTTGCGGCCGCGGCAGCCGCTTTTTTGGTGTACGCGAAAAGCAGAAACGCCTTTGCATGGTAGATTTTTACACACGTTAAATATCCCCAGGTAGTCAAAATTATCCGGAGCCCTCCACTACAGCACGCCTCATCGCCTGCGTTGCGTCGCCGAGTTAACCCTACAATAAATCAATCAATCAATCAATCAATCAATCAATCAATCAATCAATCAATCAATCAATCAATCAATCAATCAATCAATCAATCAATAAATCTGTTATGAATGGGCCAAGGACCACGCAGGCAGAGTCGAACACTGGAATAATGACAAGCACTGGACTAAGGACAAGACTAAGGACAAGCACAGGACAGTAGACGCTGGGACGTTATAGACAGGACAGGCTTGGGTGTCCACACGGGAGCACAGTCAACAGTTCGGAAGGTTCGAGCAATGCCCGATGAGGAAGTCAGCTTGCGTTCCGTAGCGATGAGATACAAGCGGCTCAAAGAGCAGGAGCTGCAGCGCCCGACAGCCTGAACGGAGCGTCAGCAATTGTCGCAGTAGCGCCGTGATGACGGTGCCTAGATGCGCTCCCGAGTGTTGGCGGAGGGTAGCGCCGGTCCCGCTCAAGGTGGGCCAGGTGTCTCACGGGGTCGTTTTCCACAGTCCGCGCCTTGTTCCGCCGCTGCCTTGCAGCCGTCGTCATTCGAGACTCGCAATCACTAACCCGCGGCCCTCGTCCTCGTCATCGTCGCTGTGGTTCTGCTGGCTCAATTTCGCGGCAAATCACTCACGTTGCAATTCAATCATCAATCAATCAATCAATCAATCAATCAATCAATCAATCAATCAATCAATCAATCAATCAATCAATCAATCAATCAATCAATCAATAAAAATCGAAGAAACTTCTTTTTCTTATAGTTTTTCTGATTGCTTTTTAAGGAGTAATAGAGTATACGATGAGACATAGTACGATAGACGAAATATTTTAGAAGAGGGCCCAAATCACGAGCGTTATCGTGGTCCCTTAATGTTCTGACGAAATGTTGACGGAAGGCATACTCTGCAGTTGTTGAATAATTTAACCAGTTTGTCGGCACACGTGTTAAAAACAGTGTGTGCAGCCGGTAGGTTCTGTGACAATTTAGACAAATCTTAAAACGCAGTGAAACAGCCGGTGTCCGGCAATAATGACAGCCTGCCAGTTTGTGAGAATTCGAGAGATAATTCTGCTGTGCTCACTAAAGATACATGCTTCGGAAAATTGACGGTGAAGGTGTGTACTTCTAGCCCCTCAGGCATTTCCCTGATACGTACTAATTTGGAAAGGAGTGCTATTCTGTCCGCAACAAAAATGCAGGAAAAGAATGTGGCGAGGCAGCAACCTAGGGTAGAGGGGGTGCAGAATAGCGTAATAGAAACTTTGGGTATAGATGTTACTCGCGTTATACAACCGCAGGTAGGCGGGCAGGGGTACGGCGTACCAGCAGCGGAAACGGAGCACTGTCCGATAACTCAACAAGTGCTGGTTCCACTGCAAAACTATAAATCATTTTATACAGCCAAAACGCAAATATGTTTGAACGTAGTTTCTTTACTCAACCAAGTAATCATGTTTGTTAAACTAAAACCGTGCTCCCTTTAATGCGAAAAAGAGCTGTTTGTGTAATTTACCAAAAGGTGTTTTTAGAGATTGTTTTGTTCATATTTTCTCATTTTGTTTAGTTGCGAAAAATGTGGGCAAGACGTATAGTACTTAGATTTTTAATGTAGTGCAACCATCCCAATAATCAAAGGTTCGGGTGTTATGTGTGTTCACCCATCTGTATATGTAATTCCGTTGGATGCATCAAACTGCACCATAGTAGAGTATGTACGCTGCCTGATAACCCCGTCTTCACAGACCCATTACCTATCAATCAGCTTTTCTTTCTTTCTTTTCTGACGTATTGCGGAGATTTCCTCGAGGAGGTAAAAGACACACGAGAGCACAACAATGTTCTGCTTCAAATTCCCTACCTCACGTTCCAGGAAAGCGTACACTCCCAAACACTGAAAGACGTTACCTGTTCCGAGCTATACGAAATCTTAGGAGAAATGAAACCGGATCGGGGCCTGGTCTGGAAGGCCTTGCCAACGGAATTCTACAAGCGCTTCTGGCGCAATTAGGCTCTTATTTAGTGGAACTTATAAATTCAACATTAGCAGATCAGCTGCAATCCAAACTCGTTTAAGAGAGACCGTCTAATCTCACCATTGAAAGAAGGAAAACAACCCCCTTCTCTTCCCACTTCTTACACGCCAATAACCGTTTTGAATGGAGACTACAAGATTTTATCTTCCCTTTTGGTGCCCAGAATTCAAGCTCTTTGGCCGGATCTCTCTCACTCCAACAGGTTGGGTTTCGCCCCATACAGAAATATTTGTCGGCACTCTTAGGCTAACTCGAGACATACTAGCCCATGCGCACCAAACTGGTATTGTCCGTCTGTGTGCCTTTTAGACCGAAAACAGTAATTTAATAGGGTCAACCATCCATACCTGCTTCCCATATCTCAGGCATATGGGTTTTCGCTCTAAATTCTTTAGCTTTTCCGTGAATTTTATGATAATCTATCCAGTGACCTGGTCATAATGGTGTGGGTGGAGGGTGAAGTTGCCATTCATAGAGGTGTCGGACAAGGACGCCCCATGTCGCTGCTTGTTTCTATCTTAGGTCTAGATCCGTTCATCAGAATACTTGTTGATACCACCCCAAAATTAGGGGTCTCCCCTTGCCCGGTACAAGTCTAGGTTAATGTGGTCTGCGTCCCCAGATGACGTCACTATTTATATCCAGCACACTGAGAGCCTCACGGCTGTTTTAAATGGAATTCGAGTCTTATGCTTAACTTTCACGTGCCGAGTTAAATGTCACAGAAAGTGCTGTCCTCTATCATGGAAGCGCTCCACCCGACCCCATTCATTACTTCAAAAATAGTTCGATACCTGAAGACTCTCGGCATCAAATTTACCGAAGAAAGTGTTTCTCCAAACATGTAGCCGGAATGATTTGATGATATTCAAAAGAATGTTGCCCCCGGCTAGGTCGTTCAACTTCTCTTTTTTGGAGAAATCATATCTGACTAATGCGTTTTTTCTGCTAAATTCTTTTTGTGTCCAGGATTATGCTGCCTCCAAACCTGTTACGCATCAAGTGTCCCGCTACATTTTTCCTTTCTTTTGGGATGTCAGCACATAGTGTTTAGCGAGAGATGCTCTGAGACTCCCACGCCGCCTCTTGGATCGTTGGTCTGCCTTGCGCTCGAACTCATGAGCCAGTTGTTGGCCCTTAGAGTCGTCTCTTCAGTTCTCAGTTACGTAGAAGCTCTGGCAGACCTTGATCCTCTATCTTCTCGGTCATTCTAGACGGGTTGTTAGTCCAACTATGGCCAGAAATCTACACCTTAGTGCAGCTATCCCGTCGAGACTCTCTCAACGGTCGTCATTACTTTGGCTAAGAAAATTCGTGCACTGGATGCTGATCTCGATGTTGTGAATGAAACAACCTGCCAGGCTTTGTGAAAATATAGTGAATGCGAGGAAGCGCAGGCTGTGAACCTACAAGATTTCCCCTGGTTATGGCTGACTTCAGGTAGGCTGCTAGAAGGACCCCAAAAATATCCAGTGCAAAAAGCGTGGCAGATTCTTTCAACTAAAAAAACCGAGTATTGCGCTTGGAGTAACACAGTACTCTTTCTGTCCCAACTGCGGCTAACCAGAATTCACGGCACACACTTTCTCCAAGCTGCACTTTTGTGCTTTGCTTTTGGGGCATCATACACCGTGCCGCTCAAGTTTGGGGCTTGCACGGTATCAACTGAGGGAACAGTGCCCTGGCACTCCCCTAGGCAAACTATTCGTAGTAATTTGCGATTATATTCTATGCAACCTCAAAGCGTAAGGGTTCCGGCTAGTTGGTAATCATTGTCAACACAGCGCGAAAAAGACCAGGGACGAACGAAGACGACAAACAACCGCTTTCTTCCAACTAAAATTTAATGAAAAGAAACGCATACATTAATATACATCCTATCACAAAGGAATGGCAGCTACCAAACTGAAACAAAGCCACGTGCGCAAAACAGATCAAGACCCGCTGACGCATACACCTCTACACAATCATCTAAAGTAAAGTTCACAATTTGTTGCCCAAGTAAGTGGTCTTATTTTTTGACCACAGAATGGATCGGCCACTTATACACTAATCTACTTCAATTATGATTATAATGTTAGGCGCGGTTTGGAGGGGAATCTTAGCCGGCATTGACGTTCGTGTGAAAAGGCACAATGTACGCCACTGTTTTATGAGTGTCTTGTTGTCAGCCATCATGGTCATGCACTTACCCAAGAGATTATTGAGGCAGCGGTGATAATAAGTGAAGGAGATAAGTGCATAAGTGCCCAGTCCATTCTGTTGTCAAAAAATGAGACCACTTACTTGGGCAACCAATTGTGAACTTTTCTTTTGATGATTATGTAGCGATGTATGCGTCAGCGGTTCTTGATCTGTTTTGCGCACGTGGCTTTGTTTCAGCTTGGTATCTGCCGTTCCTTTGTGATAGAATGTATATTTATGTGTACGTTTCTTTTCATTAAATTTTAGTTGGATGTCAGCGCTTGTTTGTCGTCTTCGTTCGCCCCTGGTCTTTTTCGCGCTGTGTTGACAATATATTCTATGCCGTACTCGCTGCAGGGCCGTTGCACAGAACCGCAGGGTACGTATGCAGTGGCCCTTGCTTTCCTTTTTCAGAGAACACCTCGTGACCTTTCCGGAACGCGCTTCAGCCCTTTTTGGTGACGAAAGTGTCTGCGACATTGGTCTACCCGGTTTATTGAGGTGTCAAACAAAAAGGTTATTATACATGCTAGTTTTCCAGACATGTGTACGTAGGGATTTTTGTTGTAACAATTGATTTTGGTGTTGGAATTGTGTTTTAGTACGCTACAGGGGTGTACAGAGTACAGGGTCTACAGGGGTCTACAGTACGCTACAGAGTGGGTAACAGAGTGGATCCCTAGAGAAGGCAAGCGTAGCAGGGGGCGGCAGAAAAGTTAGATGGGCCGATAAGATCAAGAAGTTTGCGGGGATAAATTGGTCACAGTTGGCACAGGACCGAGGTAATTGGAGAATAATGGGGGAGGCCTTTGCCCTGCAGTGGGCGTAGATTGGCTGGTGATGATGATGATGACGCTACAGTACCCGTATTGACATAACACCTACCCTGTTCTGTATATAGTTGTATTCTTGAAGCTAATTTTTTTGTATCCTTGTTTCGCTCGCATGCTACTCTTTTGGTTTTAGGCAAATTTAAATTGTTTGTATGTTAATCTTTTGTCTACAATCAACTTGAAGCTGTTCATGTATTTATGCGTCGGTGACTGGCAGCCTTCGGATTCTATTAGTTTTGTAGCAACAGGCGCGAACATGTTTAATTATTTCTGGTTGGTACGTTGTATTATTGATACCAGGAGATTTTAAAATAAAGTTATCCTTTCAAGAAGTCTGGCCACGCCATGCATAATTACCTTTATTTTTTATGAAGATGGATATCGGTGTGAACCCGCGTGCCTTACCGGGAAATACCTGTCCCAAGTAACAAGCGTTGTCTTCATACGCAAACAAAAAATGGTTACGATTCCAACAAACTCAGTGTAGAAAACCCACCCAATTGATAAACGTGAAGTCGACATATTGTATGCGCTTCACTCATAACGTGTACCTTTCCGCAGTTATCCACCGTTCAATTCTCTCTTTATCTCTACTGCCTACCTTTTTTAATCGTTTTAGTTTGTGCGAAGGGCATACATGCAACAATATCTCCTTATTTTTGTATGTCAACAAAGCTGGGTGAAATTTTTCATTGGCGTCTGCTCGCAACCGGTTTCGTTCGGCGGGTGGATGGACAAACCGCATGACAATAGCTTTTAGTGCAGAGGTAGCTTTTGAAGCACTTCCCACTGTGGAGCACACACCTAGTTACTGATATTCTCTTGTGGTTAATATCTAAAGAGTGTTGTTTTCATAACAGTTATAGTAGAAGCGTGATGGGCAGCTCTCTCTGTGGCTATTTCGCAATGGTGTCAGTGTGCAATACTTAACACTTGGAACTGAGAATATTACGTATACGGAGAAACACAAATGACATTCAGCCAACGAGCAAAATGTATGAGGGTAAAATGGCCTGTTATAGTGCCCCCATCACCATAACGATAAACGAGCATGTCAACGACGGACATATACGTCCTGTTCATGCGGGATCGGTGATATCGCGTAACATCGCCAGGTGATGTGGCTCACGGAAGCACTCACACGAAGGAAAAGGCAACTATGCCGACAGCGCGGAGGGACGGAGAATGCTCCTGACGCGTGGACTGCCTGTGCGGCTTTGAAAGGCCCAACACGTTTCAGGGTAGTCGCAAACGCGGGGTGGACCGAAAGTATCGTTACTCGGATGTTACGCAGCGCTGCCGTACCGTTGGTCGAGCTCGATGAGGATGAGGCATGTACGATCAAACTTACGTGCTTGCACAGAACGTATATATGCAGGAAAGAAGTAGGGTTAAGTTTTCTGTTCTTGAGTTTCTTCAGCCTCTGCTTCCTTCGATTTTGCAAGACCACATCCTCACCGTGCGTTCCTCAGCTGTCCGACATACTTCTTCAAGGGTTGAGGAGGAAACATTATGGGTGGAGACACCAATACGGGGCGCCGGAACGGATATTGGAGTTGGAAAAATTGTTAGTGGTTATAAAAGATCTGTGACAGTTTGGCTGGAGATGAGCTCAGGGAGTAGGTAGAGATACAGGGAAATTTCGCGAGGCTACGAAGGGATTTTGGGGCAGATCCGATGCCACAGGCTTTGGCTGATGATGATGATGATGGTTAGTGTTTATTGGCGCAAGGCCAACGAGGGCAAAGAGCGCCAAAGAAGAGGTTATTTAATAAAAAGAAGTGATTACCACACAAGGGTAGTTATAACAACGTGTAAGCCGAACATAGTAAAATCAAAAAAAGATAATGGTGATGGTTGGTGTATAGGGCCAGATTTGATTATGCGTGATAGGAAATGAGGTTTAAAAACTTGACGTCTGACAATACTCAAACACACGTTTCACAGAAACCATTGCATCGTCACCTAGAAACAATGATGGATGTTGGGGAATATGTTGTCGGTAGAGTTCTCTGAAGTGCTTGTGACGTGTTGTGTGAAGTGCCTTGCATGTGATTAGTATGTGCACTACGGATAGGGCCCCTCCGCACCTGCTGCAGTGGGCTCTAGAAGATCCCGTCAGCAGATACGTGTGTGTTGCATGGGTGTGCCCTATCCGCAGCCTACCCAAGAAGACTTCCATGTGTCTGTTATGTGAATCAGATGTGTACCGTCCCAAGTGTGCCTTTATTACATGTAGTTTGTTGTCTGTCTGTTCATTCCAGTGTGTTTGCCATGTTCTGCGCAAGTGTTGTGTTATGTGTGGCTTGAGGTCTGTGTAAGGTAGTGTGGTTATGTCTACTGTTTCGGAGTGCAGCATTTGCGGTCATTTCATCCGCCAGTTCATTTCCGCCGATGCCAGAGTGGCCTGGCACCCAACACACAGTCACCTCGGGGTATAAGAACATGCCAGCACAACTGATTTCAAGACAAGGTTAACTACATGGTTTTCGAGGACTCCCCGGATGACAATGTACGGACGACACTCAGCGAATCTGTATAGATGATGGATTTAGGAATATGATGTTCATCTATGTGACTTACAACAAGAAAAATGTCATTGCTTCAGCCGTAAAAATAATTGTCTTTACATTCACTGTTCTATATGCTTCAAAATTCGGCCCATGGGCCGCACAAGACACTGCAGTGAACGTTTTCGATGCATCGCTGAAAAACTCTGCAGCCTTGTATTTATCCTGCACATACATGAAATGCTGCAAAATCCCACCTTTTGGTGTCCTGTTCTTATTGTATTTTAAGAAAGACAAGGCACATGCAACAGGACGAAGATGCCATGGTGCTACAAGATCAGTGATAGATGACTTGAATGTGTCTACAAAGGAGACCTCATGAATAGTGACCTAAATTCGAAGGGTTCGTTTGCAGAGCTATATTTCGAAATCGCAGAACAATAGCGTCACCTAGAAGGCAAATGACAAAAAAAAGAACAGAACTGAAGCCGACGCACGTGAGGGACCAGGCACCCGTGTCGCTGCATTCAAAAATCCCGCGAAGAAATGGAAGAAAAACGTTTTCAGCCGTCACGGCCGGACGTAAGAGGCTTGGTCCAGGAATCAGATGGTTCCAATGCTAAGCATTTCACAAAGCCAGAAAAATCGTGTGCTGACCAGCTAACTCACGATGACGGTAATATAAATAGGCCGCGTGATTGCACGGCGATGGCTATTCCCAGCGGGATATCTGATTGACAGGAGACTGAGGCTGATGTTTCTGTTCTACCGTCTACCCCTCAGGGAAAAGGCAAGACACGCACTGCTAAAAGAAACGCCCATAAGCAATGCCACAACTAAGGAAAGACAGGCCGCAAAGTTGCTGATGCTTCCCTCCATTTAATGGTTCAGGAAAGTGCTCCAACACTCGTGCGCGAGGGATGTGTTTTAGGTAACAACCACTGGCTGCTGGCTGTAAAGAGTCCGTTGGGCGACGTCTTGTGTAGTGAGCACTGCAGAAAGGAAGAAATTGTGTTCCAGGATTGACAGAGATCCCTACGTGAAGGGTGTCCATTGAAAGCGTAACCACAAGCTGTAAATGAAGGTGAATGTGGAGATGCCCGATAAAAAAGCAGGGATTGACTTCGCCGGGAATAAGAATAATACAAGTAAATTACACTACAACGAGGATCATTAAAAACTTGTTGCCTGTGGTAGCATTGTGTAAGTATATAAGATGTTTATTGCACATGCAGTAGTAGAGTGAAATAAAGGTGCACTCTTTAAAAAGTGCGAGTAAAAAGTTGGCAGAGGATATTTGAGGCTTAGATCTCTCTTATTTTGGCCGGGTAGAACGCTGGCATGAGCCCATAATTCTTTTTCTACATGGAAGGCTTTGCGTGCGCCATTTTTGCAGGTGTACTTAACGCCTAATATCGTCTTATCACCGCTTGGCGGTTTATACGTGCTCTTGTTGGGGGGAGGTAGAAGTGGGGCGTCCACGCACAGCTGCGGTCCATGGCGCTGCCGATAATCCTTGTGGTGTTCCTTCGATATTCAAACGTGGAAGTCTCATGGCACATTGGCTCCTTTCGACTGTCCTCCCTAATCGAACAGTTTCGGCTTGGATTGGTGTCTTACACAAAGAATAAGATGCAAACGACAGTGAAGGGAAACGGATGGTCACATGTTTGTCTGCTAGAATAAATCTCGAGACCTTCCAGCCTGTTCTAGAACGGACGGGTGTCGTTCGCTTGAAGGAAGAGCGGGAGTTCAAGAAGCGTCAGCCCGAACACAATGGCGAATAGGCGTAAAAAAATAGATAGCGCCTTTCGCGGCCGCTGGGTCATCTATTTCCAGCTCGTCGAGTAGCCTCCAATCCCCCCTGATCAACGGCATCTTTCCCGCTAGGGAAGGCGAAGTGGTAAAATAGGACAACATTATTCGTCCAGCTGAAAGGTCTTCTCTCAGAATGATATTTTCGACGTTTTTTTTATATTCTCAGCGCGCGACATAACCGGTTGCCGGCGTACATGTTGGTGTGGAGGGGGTGGGCGGGAAGAGAGGCGTGCACGCTAGGGTGTAGGTTTCACACCCTTACTGATGAGATGTTCGTTGTGCTGGCGTGATGTTTAAACGTAGAAGTCAAACGGCCCAATGTGACTTGTGGAGTTTCCTTTTAGTGGTCGAGAAAGTAGGGTTGTTGTGTTGAAACAGCAGAAAAATACTTACGACACGGAAGTGAATCGCTCAGATCCATGTTTGTCCGCTAGGATGAAGCCCGGGTCCTTTGAAGTTTCATTCAGCCAATTGCCTAAGAAGTTCTCAATCACAAATTAGGAACAAACTTGTTTTCTTTGGTGAACTCCGTGTACCCTACTTCGGAGTTCAGCCATCCTTACAAAGTGGAATGGCACTAGTTTTAAATACATTTTTTAGCAAGAAAGTCGTTCGCCTTTGCTGTCAAGTAAATTGGATGGAGTACTAAATATATCAGTTTCTTTCCGTCTCAGCTTCCCTATTTCGTTTTTTTGCTTTGCTTTTCCGGCAATAGGACGACATTTGTGTGGTATTATTGTGTGGTATTGTGTGGTATTATTACATGGTCTTGACGTAACCAACATTTGCTGAAGGTTGCGAGGTGGTGAAGACCCGATTAAGCATATCCCTTATCTAATTTTGTCTGCACCTAAGGCTTACGTCCCATAACATTTACCAGCTGCGCAAGTCCGTACCGAAAATTGTTACAACGCGGCTGTTATTTCAAAGTAACAACAGCCATTCGCCACTTCGCAATAGGCTCACTGTTTGTCCTTCAAGTGGACTGTGCCTAGCATGCCAGCTGGCTTTAATACACTTACAAACACATTAGTTCATATGAATGAAAATAAAGATCAATAGTACTCGCTGCAAGTTGCACACATTACTCATCATCACCACCATAATCATCATCAACAACAGCATCCACATTCTACTCAGGGCCATAGGAGGACGGAAGCCTCTCCCATTGACTTATTTGGTGGCTTAGGCCTTCAAGCTTGGCTGGGGTCAGTACGGAACCAAATGCTCTCTCCTAGTCTATCTATGTGATGGAATGGGGTTTAGGGAATTCTCTAGATTTTTCTATCACTTGATTGGCAACATCGATGTGATCCGTGGTTAACTGCCTTTCCTAAATAAAGCCGGCTCTCTGGGTTGTTGGAAATCCAGGCTGTCACCTATGCGACTGTGGCCCGCTTAACACTACTCCTCAGTTGTTTGTCTGACAGAAAACAGGTTGCTAAACTTCTTACGCGTTTTCTTGTCCCATTATTATTGATGGAGGCGTTCCTCAGGCATGCATTCTAGGACCACTTCGTTTTCAATAATGACGCGCGCACTAATCTCAATACATCGCGCTGCATTCTTTACGCAGACGACACGAAGATATTTTCGTGCTAAAGACCTAAACAATATTATACAAAAACTGAACTAGATCTACCAAACACTGCCCCATGCAGCGAAAACAACTGTTTGCGCCTGAATTCTAGAAAAACATACCTTAGGATTTTCATACCCATAACAAATGGCTCTTCAGACCCTTCTGTCCCCCCCAACCCCCCGTGAATAAATCTTGGCGATCAGGCTATTTCTCTGTCCTGCATAACGCCATTCCTTGGTGTTTTATTTATGTCTTGCAAAAACAAGACGCTTATCTGAAAGCGGCTAAGTCAGGGTTCAGAAGATTTTTACGAAAACATGTACCCGAATACGATATCGTGCATAAACGTTTCAGGTTGAGCTGCTCGATACCTTGTTCCCGCATTTGTGAGTAGCAGGAGAACCGACATTTAAGGCGGCGTTCGTATTGATCTTTTTCCGCATGCAAAGTAGATCCTAGGAAAGGTGTTGCAGAGGAAATAATACGGAGCAGATAAGAAAGAAATCGAGCAATTTTCCGGTCAAGGCCCGGGTAAAAATATCTACCTGCTCAAGCAATAAATAAGTAAATGAATAAATTAAACGGATATTGTACTTGTCGATTAGAAATATTTTGATGAGATTAAAGGCAGCGTCAATCGAGTGACCACATCGCGACTGTTGTCGTTATCCTATGATAGTGCCGTTTGTACGGTATAAAAGCGAGATTTGTACAGAAAAGGTAATGCGTGCTAACAAGTTTGAACCAAACTCTACGCAGTGCCATCAAATTGCAGAAGGTATAATATCAAAGTTGATCATCCAGTGTGAGTGAAAGTATAATGTGCGACATAGTAAAAGACCTACCACATCACCATTATGCGTGTTAGGTACAACACCATCACCATTATACGTGTTAGCGGTCCGTTTTCCAGAATTGGGTTGGAGTGGTAGATCCTGTGACAAAGATTAATTCTACTATTTCACTGCTGAAAAAAGCTTGGGGATAATAAGGGTGAGCTTTATAGATTTTACATTTGACATGGGAGTGTAGCTGACAAAGAAAAAACGTAGGCTGCTGTTTCGAATGGATTCTAGTGCGTTAGTAAGTCAAACGAGTCCCGAGTCCTATACTGAGCAGGCATATTCTAGTTTGGGACAGATTAGTGTTTTCTAAAGCATAAATTTCACGAGTAAATATGCGTCAGTAAAGGTACGTAGGAGGTACACAAGAACCCTAATAACGTGTAAATTATGTAATACACGCATTTCCCAAGATAAGTTATGAGTCAAGTGGATTCCTAAATACGCTTATATATACGTTTCTTCAAGTTGGTGGTCTTTGATTGTGTAAATAGAAGTTTGGGGAGAATGGAGACGCCGAAAAATTCTCATTGTTTACATCTACTTATGTTTAAACGCATAATGAAAATATTACACCAGTTAGAGACTTTCTTTAGATCACACTGTAAGAGTGAGGAGTCGGAATTTCTAAAAAATTGTTCTGTAGAGTACACAATCATCCGCAAACAATCTCAGGGAAGAGGTAATTAAGCTGGGCAGATTATTGATATCAATGACAAAGAGACGGGGTAAAGAACCGTTCCTTGAGGATCCCCTGACGCTACTGAACAGAAAGAAGACAAATTGTATTCGATTAGACAAAAGATTCTTGATCCAAGCTACAACATAGAGTCCAGATTTTACTTTGGAAGCTTCATCCGAAATAACTGATGAAAGACAAGATTGAATGCTTTGGAGAAGTCCAAGAAAATCCAGTCCACAGAAGATCCGTTATCGGGAGCACTCAAAATGTCATGAGTGAAAGAAATGAGCTGGGTATCACAAGAAATTGATTTTATAAAGCCTTGTTGGCACGAAGAAAAGACAGAGTGATTTTCGAGAACTTCAACCAGGTGGGAATAAATTATTTGTTCGTAAAACTTACATGGGTTACTACTTAAGAAAATTTGACGGTAATTTATTGGTTTGTGGGCATCACTGGAGGTGAATAATGGTACCACTTTGCCAATCGTCCAATTGTTTTTTAACATACTGGTGCATATAGACTGGGTAAAATCTGACCAAGAATTATGGATGTATATTACAGTGTTTTTGAGACATTTTAAATTTATTCTGTCTATCCCTGAGGACGATGATACCTTCACACTTCTAATGAGCAGGATGATTCCATCCCAGTGGATAACGACTCGCTCTGTTGGTGAAAAGGTGAGCCCTTCTCTGGGATGGGGCGGTGAGGGAAGGCCTTTTTAAACATGTCGTCGAAAGCAAAACAGTTTTTGGAATGAGAGATGGCCGCATCGGTTTCATCAAGTAAAGATACTGGGTTTTTTTTCGGGCCACCGATTGCAGTCCAAAACTTCTTAGTATTTTGAACAAGCAACACGCAAGAGTACCAACGAAGAAAACGTGCTATGCGTTTTTTACTGCTTACTTGAAACCGTCACTACTTTGGCGGCCCGAAGAATACGTGTCTGGCCGGTTTGACTATGGTGCTCGTGAATACAGTACCTTTTAGCACCTCTTTTACAAGGAATGATGCGCAAGGAAATACACTTTTTTATCAAAGAGTGAGCTTTATCTTAAAGGAGATGACAGTTAGCATTTACCGTAGGTAATAAAATTGGAGAATTATATCTTCTACAAAAGCTTGCAGCTGTGATAATAGCTGAAACGTCGCCTGGCGATATCTCATGAGCTTCATTGTATTGCAGTTCTATTGGTGTCGTGTTTACCGAGAAGTTAATGAAACAATGATACTTCGACCTGGCATAAAACGAGCGAGTAGACAAGACCTGGAGAAATGATTAAAACAAGGTCGAGTATGTTTGGGCTTAGTAGGGAAGTGCGTGTCGAATGAGTTGCAAGCTGTGAAAAAAAAAATGTGCTACACAAATCAAGAAATTCTGTTGCTTCGCAGGAGGAATAAAAAACGCTCGAGCCGCTTCGGGATGAAGTTATTTCAAAGCGATTCCCAGGCAGCACAGCCTGTCAGATTCTTGACTGGCCAACCTACGGCTGTTCTCCGGAATGCGCCGCCATCGGCAACCAAATTGGCCAGCGTTGAACATAAGATAAACCATTTGAATACGGCCACCATCCTCTCCGCGCGTTTTCGGCAGCCAATGTTCTTAAGTTGGTCAGCTGTCACTCGTTAACAGTAAACATGGTGTCACCTCGGCGAAAGTTTCTCAGAAGTTATCTGGCGGTTCAACCACCGCCGATGAACGACACTTGCTCCAGCAACGTTCAATCAAAAGACAGGCGGCAGGTTTCCCGCCGCCGAGTACTCGCTGGTTGCTTGAAAGCGGGTTTAGAAAAGATGATCAGCTTGTGCTCGGCCACCAGGCGACCGCTTTGTTTCCGCATGCAGGGAACACGTGATGAATGGCTGTTATCCGGTTCTAGAGTACCCGTGTTTCGTCAGCAGCCGTTGTTCAAAAGTAGGTTTTGGAAACGAACGTTACCCGGTCCGCCTAATTATGAATGTTCACGCTCCTGCTGTTCGAAAGGTGAAGGGCTGATTTCTGTCAGAGGTCTAGAAATGCCCGTGCCCAATAACCGGAATTCCGAAGGTCATGTGTGGGCTTGCGCTCAGCCACCGCACAGTGTGATGTATATACTTGCACACACATTAACAAATGAATGAAAAAACGAAAATATTTAATAGAACGCTCTAGATGAACGAATATGGATAGTGAATGCAAAGTAATGGCTCGCTAGTGGTCAATTTGGAAAGACAAATTTCTAATCTTTGTTACTGTTATAAAGCGGGGCAACTATTTTACTTGCATGGAAAGAAATGGCGCTATTTGTGTGTTCTGGTTCACATTTTAGTGTTCACGTTTCATTTTTCCATTATACGTTTTAGGCCATTCTTTGTACTTGAAACTAAAAATAAATGTCCTTTTTTGGACTAAACAAGGAGTTCCGAAAAACAACTGATGCTTTGCGAGCCTGTATAGACACTGACTGCATTGGTACAGAGGCTGACCTCATTGGTATCGGAATTTTTCGTGCAAGATAAGAACGTAAGCTTTGTGACGAACAGCTACGCCGAGGAGGTTAACGATCAATGCTCCGGGCGCACAACGCATATTACCTAGAGTAAAAAGGACCGCCCTTTTGGCGGTCTCTTGGCATTCTTTTTTCCTCGGGACGTCCAAATCACTGTACGCAGAACGCTTGTCAGCAAGTTTCCTTGCTCGTAAACGCCACCTAATACTAATTATTATGAGTAAATATGTATTCTATAATGTCTGTATTTTGAAGCATTCATCCCGATAGCAGTAATTACATGCAACTGGCTCATGTCGTGCCATCAAGCAACCCTTTTCGTTCGCCGTCTGTGTTGATGAAAAAAAGCAAACATCTTATGTGCTATTGAACGAGCTCCTGGCTTTAGCACCCAAGTAGAAGTCCAGTAGTGCGCTAACATGGGCCCGAACAGCGGCGAAAGCTCGTGGCTTCCTGGACAGAGGAAAGGCCACCCACCGTGTTGTTTTTCTTTTTGTCGGTTTTAGTGAAGTATAGCCTGCACAAAATGTGCCGCTCTGCGGACGCTAAACATGACAGAAGATCTATGTTCCGATAAGGCCTCCTACTAAAAAAAATTGCCGAAATTCAAGTTAGAGATTACATTTTTTTTTCACGCTTCAAGAAAACGAGAATTTCACCCGCCCAAGCCATGAGAGCAGTTTAAATATGAAGGCAACAATTCATTAATTACACCACGTGGGCATACTAAACTTTTAGTTCCCTCATTGTTTCTCCAGAAGGCGAAGTGCTCCCAATCTTATCTTTACTGAATTACTGAACCCTGTGCAAAATAAAGTGGCCATACTAATATTACTACTACAACCCCTCAGACGTCACCACTAAGAACGGTGCATAATTTGAGCGTATTTTAATATAGCCCTGATAAAAAAATAAACTGGTACGTAAATTTTTGTGATTGGTTGATGACTTATTATTGATTATGTGGCTTAACGCGCCGACGCTACGCAGCGACGAGGCGCGCTGTAGTGGAGGGCTCCAGGTTAATTTCGGTCACCTGGGGATCTTCAACGTGCGCCGAAATTTCGAACACACAGGCGTTTTTGCGAATGCACTTTATAAGCGATCCCAAACCATCCACCGCCGGCGGCGGCGGCGTCGGCGGCGGCGGCGGCGTCCGCAGTGCTCCTCTATATTTAAAAACGAAACAGCATCCGGCGCCAGGTTTCGATCCGAGGACTTTGCGGGCCGCAGCCCGACGCTCTACCGAATAAGCCACGGACGCGACGCTGATATCGGTGTCAGTAACGCGCCTTATATCTTTAACGCATTCAAACTACGTCGTCAGCGGCGTGCGTGTGCGACTCAGCGGCGTTATAGCGGCTTGATAACTGCGTGGTGTACACGTGATACTACAAACCCGATGGAAGAGATGGAAGAGAAGGCGGCGAGGCGGTGGGCTGCGGGGGCCGAGCGCAAGCGCCGCAAGCGGGCCGACAACCGTGCATTCGCACTTTCACATTCTCCCCATCGGGAAATGCGGGGTAATTTTCAGTACCGTGAGCACGGCTTTACTTCTACTTGGTCTTTTTTGTTTTTGGCCTCCATCAAAAGTATAGTTGTATGACGAAGTGAGCAATGCAGTTTCAACGTTTTAGAAGAGCTAGTAATTTTTTGGAGGAAGTCGTTCGTGTTGGGGTGTATTGCCTAATATGCGCCTTTACCTGTCACACACACACACACAAAGCCACAGCTAGCCGCCGCTGCAGCTACAACTGCCAACCGGCCACTACAGAAATGACCCCGCCTGGGCTTCACGAATGCTGCATGGACCTAGTTCCAGTTACTTTAGCATGACCTACGGAAACGTGAGGAAGCCTCAACATCGCTTTCGCCAACGACTACCTGCATGCATAAGATGAGACGAGTATCACCTCTCTGTCACTCTTGTAGTGTTCGTTAGGACATTGAACGTGTACTGTGTGCTGAAACTCGGCGTCAGCATAGGCTCACAGCATTCGACTGCGGCTGCGACAAAGGGCTGCGAAGGCCTTGCTTTTCTCCGTGACTGCACTTTGAGAAAATTCTGTCAACGTTTTGCACTGTGTGCCCGTTGTGCGTTTTTCAGATTTGCGTTTCTAGAACTGATAGTGTGTGTGCGCGTTTTCTTCTGTGCTGGTTGTATTGATTCCTTTTCATCATTATTATTCATCAAGCCATCTTGTTTCCAGGGCTGACTTCTTCGTATCATAAAGGTATTCCTCCCCTCCCAGTTTTTCCTCGCAAGATGTTACGAAGAAAACACCCGACAAAAAAAATGGTAGTGAATAGTCCTGTGCGAGTACAGTAAAGACTCACATAAACGCTGTATCTTTTACGAGAAGATATAGTTTTACAAGCTATGTGGTTGAGAAAGCGTAAGGCGAGTGACACCTTCGACGAAGGTTTCCCTCGGTAATTATTGCGCACCTCGAAGTCTCAGATCACACCTTCAAATGATTGATGCAACATCGCGATTCGAAAACGCGCGAGCCGAATGATTCAGGACACCCGTGCAAGCCTGCGCTGAAGCAGGCCGAACGCCAAATTTTGGGCGAGCTGAATTTTCATTTGTCTGGCTATGACCGAGACGACTCCACGAGACCGCGTACGCGCAGGGAATAAGAGCCAGATGATAGCGGCAAGTAAGACGAGTCCGATGGTAAAATAATGTGTTAATATAGGCGACATGGAACTTTCCGTCACCCCGATTTCAAAGACTTTTACTCGTCATCATCACCACCGTTCACGGTTTTTTCAGTGCGCTGCCATGCGCCGAAAATTCAGCTTGATTCGCTTAGATCTTCGGTCCAAAACTGCCAGCCAATCGGAAAAGACTGGAAGCAAGATGGCAGCGATGGAGAAAGTTGCAATCAGGGTTCCCTTAAAATTGAAATACTTGTGCAATGAAAAGTTGATTTCAATTGCAATAAGTTTCAATAAAAATTTTGAATGAATGATTCCTTAAAGATTGACAAAGATAGCAATGTTGTGTGATCAATTTCCATGGAAAATACAGAGTGAAACTCTGCGTGTGCGGTTGGCGCTGCGGTCGTTTCTGATCAGAATTCTAATTAAACTGGAATACTTGTGAACATCGAAAGCAATGACAATATTGACTAAATGAGTCGTTGAAGATTAAAAATTTTGGCATTGTTCTGTGAATCACTTTGAATAAAAACGGTAAAGTCCGGCTTTTGGCCGGATTTAGCGCCAGCGTAGCGCCAAGCCGGCATTTGGCCGTTTTTAGCGCTACGGTCGTTTCCGATCGAATTTTTCCTTCAATAAATGCTGGCGTCGGGGTCGACGGTGGGGCGCGCGTTCCCGTGCTGTTATTCATGTTTTTGTGCGATATACCGGCGTAAAATGTGTTTGCCGTTTGTGGATAAAGCCTGCTTGTCACTTGGGAAACACGTGACATAAGGATAAGCTGAAAAATAGCGGCAAGCGAACGAAGAACGGCGGCGTTTTCCTGTGCCCGGACAAAGAAGTTCGGTAAGTTCTTTTAGATGCGACTGCATCTCATTACTACTCGCCTTGTCCCTCCATACGGCGTTGTTGTTGTCCGTCCACACCCCTTCTCCCTTCTCATTCTCCTCGCCGCGCGAGCTGCGCTTCCGCCGCTCACCCCCCTCTCCTCTCCGATAGCGAACACTCTCTCGCAAGGGGGCATTGGATTGGATACGATTGGTTTGCTTGGCTTGGATTGGATTGGATTAAAGTGGATTGTGTTCGATTGTGTTGCGTCATAGCCGCGCCACGTTCCGTCATAGCCGCGGTCGTTCCAGCACCGGCGTTCCGATTTCGGGCACGTGCATAGACTTGATCTTCGCTGCAAATTGCACGGTGGTCCCGTTACTTCACCATCCACTACCCGTAACACTTTAGCGACCACAAGGCCGTCATCATTAACGTTACGCCGCGGTGTTAAATAAAGATAAATCATACGCGTTCCTCACACGTTTCACGCAATTAGAGAATCAACCCAACGGAAACACCAAGTGAACCACCAAGATGCGTCGCATCTCCACAGGGTTCCCCTCGCGGGAAGGTGGGGGGAATTTTTTTGCTGGACCTTTTTTCGGCGCGACTAAGGTCGTTGCCAGAAACTTGTTATTGGCTTGATTTTTCGTTCCGCGTCAGTCTCCACGCTAATGGTACGTGCAAGCTAAATTCATTTACTGACGCTGGTGCTGCTCGGTATGTCTAGCGTTGCTGACGGACAGGTGTTGGCGCAGCGGAGGTCATTAGGAGGCTTAAAATAATTGCGGGTGCTCTTGATGACATCGTGAGTAATCGAGGTGTTTTCTAATCGTATGGGGTTTTTATCGCAATAGGTCAATTTCTATAGGCCGGGGGCCGTGCGGTTTCACAGCACTTTTGTTTTATTTCGATAGGCGGTTCACTTTGAAAAAAGCAAAATACAATGTGCGACTGCTCAACTTATCGGGCGTAAAACGTCCTTTGAGAAAGAAGTTTGAAAATCTTAACTTGGCAATAAAGGTGTTTTGATATTTTTTTATCGTCTTGTTACTGGCTGCAAACCTTTTCTGACCCTTTTTCGCGTTCGCTTTCTTTGGAAGGAAGGGAGGAAGAAAACTTTATGAAGAAAGGATGGCCTGAAGCCGCAGGGGAAGGGGGGGGGGGGCAGGAAGGACGCTAGTAATGTCCAGCCATCGACGGCCGCACAGACAAAGCTCCACAGTGCTGTCAAGGTGTCCTTGACACGCCAAGAGGGCCCGAATCTACTCTTCGTAGGAGTAAACCCACGCCGGGCGGTGTTGGTCGCGAAGCACGGCAAGGCCCGGGCAAGACCAGACGATGTGCGGAAGGTCAGGCTTCGTTGTGCCATGACATGCGTAGCAGAGCACATTGGGGTCCAAGAGAGAAGGGGAGGAACTGGGAGCTGATCCGGTCTGTGGAGGTCCTGCTAGGTCTACAGAATGGGAGTTTCCCGCCGATGTTTACGTCGAGAGAACCCGCCGGCAGTATGTTGTTGCCTTGTTGGGATTCATAGGCCGAAGAGTCAAAGTGAATGTGCCGTCCTTGCCACCGTGCGACGATGTCAGCGGTTATGGTGAAGCCGGAACGGGCCCGGTTGAGAAAAACCTGGGCGCCGCGATGTAAGCCAGGAGGTAGATGATGAGGGTTCTGGGGTACTGATTACTGGAGGTAAGGCGCCGGGCATGTCGGCGACGCTGGCGCTCCTCGTCAGAATCGAAGTGGGCTCCGCTGGCTATGGACTCCCCGGGGCTGACGGCGGTACGACGAAGATGCTCGCTCGACAGCCTGTGGGCGCTTTCATTACCCGGGATGCCCCCTATGGCCAGGGATCCACCGTACTGTTGCGGGCTTGTGGAAGGTGTTGTGCAGAGAGCACAACAGAGAGCACGGCCGCGCCATTGATTGCGCTGGTTGAAGCATCTATTCGCGCTGACGCACGGTAATCAATTTTGTATCGGCAATGCAACAGTTGCATCCTGCTCACTCCTTCAATGAAAAATTCATTAGCATAAATCAAAGTGGAAGTGCTGCTTCATTTATTGTTCATTCACGGAAATAACACAAGACTAACCATGGTGCCCGCCTTCTTCACACGATGGCTCCATTGGCGGAGTTTTTTTGCTGGCTTGGAAGCAAAGCTAAGCAGGAACTCTTTCGTTTAAGGGCAGATAAATCCTTCTAAATTCTCGGTTCTACTCCTGATACTGGCTACTGTAATTAAAATTGAGGTTTATCAAGATGTTTACGTTCTACTTAGGTATAAACTTTTTTGAGATAGGCAGTTTCTATGGCCCATTGCTTGTTGAAAACTGCAATTTTCAGCTACTTTCCATTACGATCCATCAAAAAAAGTTAAAATGAATCCGTTTTTTGAACGTAATAAAAGTCATTCGCAGCTATACGATAGGCTTAATGTTTTTGCTTCTTTAACAAAGCTTTTTCTGTAGCGTACCTGCTTCCTGTAACCGTAAACCTACGGACGCAAAGACTCATTTGAAACGATAATAAGAGCAGTTTATTACTCGCAGACGGTTGCGCATAACCAACATATTGGAATTGTACGTCAGAGGTCGCAGCCAGGGATCAGAGAATTTCTTCGTCAAAACTGTACCCGATTACAATCTCACGCAGAAACACTTAGCAGCTTTAACTTCTTGATACGCGGTTTCCTCATTTTCAGTAGCCAAGTGAACGAACATTGCAGCAGGCGTTCTAGTTTTTCGTTCTTCGTAGGCAAAGTAGATCGTAGGCGAGGTGTGCTGGAGGTAATGATACGGGCCGGGAAGCGATAAATAGCGGACTTCCCGTTTGAAACTCCCCGGGATTGAATAGATACCAAGCAATAGCTATAAATAAATGAATGAGCGAAGCGCCAGTATTACATTTCCATGAAATTAGTCTCATGAGAACAATGGCCTCCTCAGTACAGCGACCGCATCATGAAGTTATCGTACTCCTAGGATACCGCCGAAGAGGAGGCGAATAGAGCGAGATTGCTTAGAAAGAGCTTATTTGTGCTAAGAAGCTCCAACGAAATCCCCTCACATCATCATAAAGTGCGTAGAACAGCGAAAAGGTGGGTCCTACAACACATCGAGCGCAAATATATTCTGTGCGACGTATATATAACAACGCTACCACGTCGCAGTTATGCCGCGTTCGGTATTAAAGCGAAACAGTTTTTCCCCCCATTACATGGGTTTCTCTATGGAGTGAATCAACGTCTTTAAAAACTGATTACGACGAGGAACATACGCAAGATACGGCCAACGCGTGGCGCTTATTGCTGCTATTCTAGGCAAAAGTGTGGCGGCTACTGTCTAAAGCAAACCATTGGTGGAGATGGTGCATTAGGATTAGTAGCAGCGGATAAATCTCCGGACAAGAGAAAAAGGCGCAAACACGGGGCTTTAAAAAAAATCTATTGCAAATAAATTGCTCTATTGCCGACTTCCGGGCTCCCACTACTGTTCGCATTTCTTTGACAAAAATGCGCTTTTCCTGTGAGATATAAAGAAAGCAAAGAATATTACCTGGCGGTGGTAATACCTGACATAGATAAGTTCATATCGGGGCCTCACCTTCACGTTATGACGTGTGCCTTCTAGTTTTTTTATTATTATTGCGATGACACCGTTACCGAAACAATTTCCGGAACAATACAAGCTTTGGACGTTCTTTGTGGATCAAATGCGTCTTTGATGATAAATAAAGGCAGTCTTTGACTAGTCTAAGATAATTGGTTTTAAAGGGTTTTACTTCTCAATTAAGCAATAAAAAGAAGCGTTCTGGTTACAAAAATTCTTTAAAAACTGTTTGTATAATGTAAGGTTATTAACAGGAAGTACAACACTTTAATTTATGTGGTTGTAGTTGTAATAATTTTATAATTTTCCCACCCCTGTTTTCTTGTTTTTTTGAGATAATTTGCTTCTCTTTATGAATAAAATTAAAACATTCTAGAACCAATTATACATCCTCTCTTGCTGTTTCATGATTGTATATGTGGTGAGTTCTATTATTTTCTTGTGCGTGAATATACGGAGTCCGTCAAAAGAAATGCGAAGCTGTCTATTACTCTCAAGGGCATAACCACATTGTTGAATAATAACAAATTGCACAAAATAATTTTCAACTGCCAAAATTTCCCTATCTTTGCTGCGAACAATACAAAAAAGCCTAAAAACCCTAAAGCCCCCTAACCTTTTTTCCGAATTGGCAACATCTAAAGCGTTTTCCTCTCCCCTTGCTTCATTGCAATAACTCAAATCTTTGTGTCATGCGCACACTGTCATACAGCCGGCCTAACTGCAGAGGTGTTAAAGCTTTTATATCTGCTGCATAGCATTACTGAAAAAAAAAATAAAACAAATGGAGCGTTTGTGGGCGTGCTCATAATCAGGAGCGCCGGGCATCGGCCAGGCTTGCGTGTGTTCTTGTGCAGTGTGAAGAACTCCACTAACAACAAAAAAAGTGTCGAGCGCAGGTGAGCCCATACGTGATGGGTGCAATCGGCGTCGGGGAGCTACACGTCCGAAAACGCTTTGACCAATGTTCATGGGGCGATCACTCGAATGGTTTTCACTCGGCAGCTCACGTGTGCTCCCGCATGAGTTGGGCCCCAGACGTAGTGTTTCACACACGTCGGTACGGGAACCCAGTTGCAGCAGATTGTACCACCAGCTGACGCGGTCCATTTGGGCGAGATGTGAAAGGCTGGTGGGAAATACCAGGGGCTCTCAGTCATGGACAACATACAAGGGAAAGTTTGGAAATTCATGTTAGGTACATCAGCCGGGTCTCCGCCGAAGAAAGAGGAGGCGCCAGCTCTGCTCTAGCTCCAGCCTTGCACCACAAGTGCAAGGTGTGCCATTTTTTTAACACATTCCTGAATCGATGTTTCCAGGGTTGTGTCAAATCGTCGTTCGTATTCTTGTCGTGCGCAATCGTTTTTCTTCTTTTCCTTATGCATTTTCCCACAGGTTGGCCGATAGATCCAATAAAACAGTTCATAGGAAAACAACTAGGCAATCCTGTCTTAGGTAACAACAGCGCAAGCTCAATTTATGCAGGGGCTTCAAACCTCGGTGAAACAACATTTCAGGGACAATTTTTTTTAAGACTACAGCATTTCATTGTCCGTATTACACAAATTTTGTACATTTATTTCAAGAACTACGAAATAATGTCCAGAACCATCCTCCTCGTCTGTTCTACGTAAATCAGTTAAAATACGCAATGTATTCGATTTCTTCCCCGAGCATAATATAATGTTAGCTTCAACAGTAATTTTAGAATTGAGCCATCCTCTTTAGCACTCCGTGATTACATTTGTCATACGGCCGCAGGCGCGGCCAAGACAGGGGTGGAAAGTGCATAGTGTCTTCGTAAGGCGTTCCATTAGAATCGCGGAAAGGATAGAAAGTTTCTGCGTAGCCCAGCGAAAACTTTGGGGAGAGAATTACGCGAAAAGCCGCACCCGCCCACCAACATGTAGACCAGAGGTCGGCGGACTCACTCATGAGCCACTCACTCAGTCTCATTTGGACTCAAACTCACACGTGAGTTTGTTTTGAGTTTGATTGAGCGCGAGCCTAGCATAGCATGGTGAGGTTGACTTTGAGTGAGCTTGAGCCCGACTGATTTGGAGTGCGCCTGACACCGAGTGAGTTCCGAGTCCATTTTGAGTTTGAGTACATTGTTAGTTTTTGAGTACAGTTTGAGGTTTTGTGCATTTTGAGTACTGAGTACATTTTGTGTTTTGAAGTGTATTTGAGTTTGAGGACATTTTGAGTATGAGTACATTTATGTTTGAGTGCGTTTTGAGTTTGAGTATAATTTGGTTGAGTACATTTGGAGTACTGAGCACATTTTGAGTTTGAGTACCTTTTCCAGTTTAAGTACATTTGAGTTTGAGTACATTTTGAGTACTGAGTACATAATGAGTTTGAGTACATTTTTCGTTTGAGTACGTTTTTAGTTTCCGTACGTCTGGAGCTTTGGAGTACTGAGTACATTTGAGTTTTGAGTACATTTTGAGTATATTTTGAGTTTGAGGACATTTGAGTACTAAGTACATTTTATGTTTGAGTGCGTTTTGAGTTTTGAGTATAATTGGTGGAGTACATTTGGAGTATGAGGCACATTTGAGTTTGAGTACCGTTTCAGTTTTAAGTACATTTTGAGTTTGAGTACATTTTGAGTACTGAGTACATAAGGAGTTTGAGTACATTTTCGTTTTGAGTACGTTTTTAGTTTCAGTACGTCTGGAGTTTTGAGTACTGAGTACATTTGAGTTTTCGAGTACATTTTGAGTTTGAGTACTTTTTGAGTACTGAGTACATTTTGAGTTTGAGTGCAATTTTGAGTTCTGAGTAGATTTTGAGTTCTGAGTACATACGAGTAGCCTAGGAGGCAGATATAGTTGGCGGTTAATTTTCCTGTGCCACTTTGGAATCGCAATTCAGATTCATGCGCGTACGGCACCATTCGCGATGCGCATGATTGGTTAGTGTATAGGGGGGGGGGGTTGAATTAGCGGCTGAATTAGCGGCAGGCTGGTTTGAATAAAATCGACTGGTGAGGTCAAAAATACTTATCGCACATTTAACCTCTTGATGGATCCTCTAAAAAGGCGGGAGAGGGTGGTGGGAAAGCACATGGCGGCGCTTTCTTGCTGGGTGTTTCGCCTGCTTCTGTTAACGTTTTGATTTGCTAGGGTCAAAAAGGGAGAGGTGAGCACCGGGGTGGAAGGGGCAGCGGCTTTCCCCTCCGCTGTTTCAAATGAGTTTTAAACTTAACTGAAAGAATATCACCGAATTAGGAGATAGATTGTGTAAACATTCGAACGGGATGTCGCTAAGCGGGTAAGATATTAAGTAAGGTCCCGATTAACAGAATCACGCGAGGAAAATAAACAAATGCTTCCCGTGTATAGTCATCAGACAGTAATAATAAGTCATATAGTTGGTTAAAATTCAAAATTATAGCACTAGGGCGTGTGGCGTTTGAAATTAAAGGTCTCGATGAGGGGAATCACGTCGGACAATGCAGACATGCTTTCTGGTTATTATCATATGACTTAGCCATGATGGTCATAAATTTGGTTAAAATTCACAAATTGATGCCAGTAGGGTGTGCAGGGCATGAAATTAAAGTTTGCGATGGGGAAATCGCATGGGACAAAAATGCGGTATGGCTATATTATGAGATAGTCATGGTTAGTCACTGTTTGGGTTAACACTCAAATTTATGCCACTAGGATGTTTTGGGGATAATCAAACTAATGGTCTCGATGAGGGTGATCAACGTAGGACATATACGAAAATTATTCCTGGTTAGAGTCATGAGATAGTCAAGGCGAGTCTAGATTGGGCTAAAATTCGAAGTGCCCTCTCGGTCTTGTGAGGTATGAAGTTGCCATCTTGATAAAAAGATTCACCAGGTACAAATAAAAAGCTTCGTGTTCTGATCATGAGATAGTCATGGTGAGTCATAGATTGGGGTAAAATTGAAGGTGAGTCCGCTAAAGCTAATG
This sequence comes from Haemaphysalis longicornis, assembly GCA_013339765.2. Lineage (NCBI taxonomy): Eukaryota > Metazoa > Arthropoda > Arachnida > Ixodida > Ixodidae > Haemaphysalis > Haemaphysalis longicornis. Next base: position 23,257 of record JABSTR010002888.1, on the reverse strand, counting down.
GGGTATCAAATTCAAGTTTTCAAAAGGGGAATCACATGGGGCATATAAATAATGCGTCTGCTTAGCAGTCATGATGGTCATGGCTAGCAGATTTTAATAAATTTCAAATGATCCTGCGAGGTCGGTGTTAGGTATAATTAAATGTCTCGTTCAGTGGAATAACGTGAGACAAATTTAAAAATGCTTTCAGGTTATAATTATGAGATAGTGGTGAGTCATAAATTGAGTTAAATTTATTATGACGCCAATAGGGCAAGTTGGGTATCATGTTTTGGCCTCAATGAGGATAATCGCGTGGAATAAAGAAATGCGTCCTCCTTATCATCATTATAAAGTCACGGCTAGTCAATGATTAGGTTATAATTCAAAGTGATGCGTATAGGGCGTGTAGGGTATCAAAATATTGTCTCCGTAAAGGAGTGGTAGATCGGATGTAACCATCGGAAATTATGGCACAGAATAATAACCAAATAAGTGAAAATTCTTATTCGGTGCGCGATAGATATATATGATACCCGTTAATTGTAGGCACTCCATCTTGAAAGCGTGGTTATCTCGACACATTGCAGCACTCAACATCTGTCAACAAGCCTGCGTTCCTATGAAACAGCTTAGGAACTGTTGGGCTGATATGCCTCCTATGTATATTCTAGGAAGTAAATGGGTTGGCAAAATCAGCGAATGCCTTGATCGCGCGCGCTATAGTGCAAATTTCAAAGCATGGCTTACTCCTGTGGGTTTCGCAAACGTGTGGACATTATTGCTGTGTTCCCATATCTCATACTGAGTTGGTTGTTAAACAAGCCATCAATTACTCCTTTAACTGTGCACGGTCGTAGAAGTACATGCTCATAAAAGTAAAATATTTGCCACCATCATAACACTGTTTACTGCTGCCAAACAGGAGCAACATATTTGATACACCAAGATTACACGGCTGTTTGCTTGCTTTTATGGGCTTTATTGTTCCAGCGGTGGGTGCAGAACGCGAATAGCCGTTTGCCTGACATGACAGGGCGTTCACCACCGCGACGCTTTTATGTCGCTTTCGGCTCAACTTTTTCGCATACTCAAGCTGCAGCATAGGTGTCCGATGATATTTGTAGTCTTCGCGTTGATAAGGTGAACAGAACAAAACCTACAGAGAACAAAAACGTATTCTGGCAAAGTTGATTGTTTTGAATACTTCCCGATTCCGCACGGGGACCATTCACAGCGGTCTTTCAAGGGGCGCAGGAAATTTGTGCAGCGGATGCATTCCGCTCACGCAGACTCTTCTTTTGGCGTGGTGCACTTCACACGTTTGTTCGACGAGCCCTTTGGGCTAATGCTGACTGTTGGGACTGTTGGTGCAGCCATGGGTGGGAATCTTACTGTCGGCCTGCACGTGGCCTCCCCCGCTGCGGACTGGGCTGTGTCGGTCGGTTTCGGCTGTCCTGCTTTGGTCCGTCGCAATGACAGGAGTCAGTGGTGTGCCACGCCCACTGTATTGGGTATTCAACGCCCATGGGAGCTTGAGCAACTCCCAGGCACTCTGAGGGCAAGTGCCTTCCAAGAACACCGATGCGTGATGCGGACTCAGGCCCGGACAGCCTGGGTGGCCACCGAGGTTGGTGCTTGGAATGGTAATTCGATCAAAATTTGCGGTCGCAACTTTCTGTGATCAACTATGATTCTCTTTGGCCGGGGGCGGCAACGCGCTCCTGTAATCCAGTGTGGGTGGAGGCCGGGGGGTCAATGTTGCGAAGTGCAACTGCACCAAGCGGTACGATTTGTGTTATAGTGGCGCACGGTTGCTGAAAGCAATGTGAGCACTACTATGAGGCCGGGGGAGTTGCGAGCCCCTGTAATCGCAGCTAGGAAGAGGCCTATAAACACGAACCGATCTGGTCGCCGAGGGAGGTGACGAGCCCTTGTAACCCAAGTCATAGGGGTACATGCGGTACCGTTCGTTTTATCGTGCCTTGCTGAAGCATGGGTACACACAATGAGGCCGGGGGTGTAGCGAACCTCTGTAACCGGAGCATGGAAGGGGCCTTTAATGCGAACTGGTCTGCTGACCGAGGGAACTTGATGAGCCCTTGTAACCTTCAGTCTTGGGGCGAGAGTGCAGAGCCACTGGGAGTTCCTCAGAGGATCCCTGTATTTCGAAAGATGGTATTTGTGGACCAACTATGACTCTCTTGGCTAGGGGAAGTAGCGAGCCCCGTGTAATCCAGTGTGGGAGGAGGCCAAAGGCTGGGGGGTGGTAACGCGCCCCTGTAATGCAGCGTGAGAGAAAGCCAGCGGGTCAATGTTGCGACGTAATCACTGCGCTCAAGCGGTACAGTTCGCACGTAGTGTTGGCGTACCATTGCTGAAGCAATGGGTAGACCACTACCGAGCCGGGGGCGTGCACACCCCTGTAACCATAGCTTGGGGCTCGTTCTGTTGAACTTGCGAACTGGTCACTTCGTTGTTCTGGTTCAGATAAGTTCATATCTTTTGACATGAACTACTACTTCGTCTTCCTTGCTGCACTGACTTTGCTCTAATGGAGCGCAGCAAGCAATTACCTACAATTTTTTTCGCCGCATTGTACTGGATTGCCGGTATTGCGTCGGGAAAAAACGCTCTGTGCAAAACAGACCACTACAAAATGATCAAGACTGAACACCATGACCTGCTTTACAGTAAAATAATACATTTTAGGCGTGGGAAGTTTTTTTATAATTTATCGTGGTTAACTTGTAAACATTAGCGGCGTCGTTGAATGCAAGACACGCAGACCCGCCAACGCACCGAAAGAAGCGCTAACGCAAGCTATGTCCTGTGTCCATTCCACCTGTTTGCGAAACTGACATGCTTACATCAAAAAAAAAAATCGGTTACGTTTGTGTTTCAACAAAACCAACCATTCGTAAGAATCTTCATCATTGAGAAGAAAGGTGTTAACTACTTGCCTATACATATACTTTTGAACATGGAGGGCTGGTATACTTTGAGGGCGTTTTCGCGCTTGATTTGAAGGTACACTCCGTAGTTCTGGATCAAATTTGGCTGTTTCTTTGGGGTTATAACTACTTTACCTGTTAAAAAAATATGTGCCCTTACAAATCATGGAGTTTGAAAAACAAACAATTTGGTGTATTTTTCAGCGGTGTTGAAGAGCAATAGGTTTCGTCAATAGACTCTGATATGACATAGAACAGAAACCGATCTATGTTCTGCAAAAAACTGGGGCTGTCATTTACTATGTATACCAACCGTTTCATCCTGCCTTTACAAGACCGTAAGATTATCGTACATGCACTGTGGTTACAGCATCCTGAGATATGAAACAACGGTTATTTTTTAATGTTCTATCACTTGGCGTTCAAAAATAAACTTATTCGGAAATCGTTGGGACCCAAACGTAGCCTACAATATAAACATTCCCGAAGGCAATAGGTTTTGTTTCTGTTTTGCAATTCCCTTCTTTTGATTCAAATTTTGCACAATGTTACCAGCCGCAATTTTTGGATAGTTACTTTTGTTTTCGCTTTGTGCGGACAAGGCCCCTTAGACATCATTTTTTGTTTCCCAGACCCTGATGATACACGCAAGTTGGAGTTTTGTGAGCAATTATTTTGTTCAGATATATTCCATTCTATGCCGCTGCTATCTACTCCATTTTATTGACACATGCTCTCGAACTGTACTTAAAGAAAAACTTTTTTGGAGTTTGAGTAATTCTGCGTTTTCCCTTTGTATGTATGCAGTTGCACACTGCTTTACTGCTTGTGATCGTTTTCTCTTTTGTTATTTCTGATTTTTTTCTCTGTCTTCTCGTTTCTTTTCGCCTTCACATTCTTTTCTTTGCATTTTTTTACTGCTGCTTTTTATAATGTCCTGACACTGGCTGCCGGGTACAGCCCGACAAGCCTGTTTTGTTTGGGCTGCCCCGTCATGTACTCTGCACATCTACGACAAATTACACATTTATTATTTATTTTTTTTAATTCTGAACTTCTGAATACTCCAGTAGCCGACTAAGCCTTTCCATATTGGCCAGAGTTTTCGTTGCGCGTATAATCTGGAAATCTATACAGGTACTTTTTGAAGTGCTATCTAAACCGAAGGATTGTTGCTTTCTAATCAGTGTTCACAGCATACATGACACCGTTTAAAATATCATGGGGTATGAAACAACTTCTGATTGTCTATAGATATCTGAGGTACGACGTATTAGCCAATGATTGCGATAAATGAAAAAACAGTGCCTCTATGGTGGCAATAATGGTTAGTTTTGTCTGAGAGCCCTCATTTCTACTGATGTCCTTTTAATGCAACTGCACCAAGTGAATGAAAATCGGTTATAATCGCTCGAGGGCCTATCACCGCTAAATTATCCTCATTTGTCAATTAGTCTTGAATTATGCTTGCAGCCGGAAGGCATTGGAAACTCCGTGTTTGGAAGATACGATTCATGTCTTATGATGGCTTCATGAGACCGTAGTGACTCGCCCGCTGTCTCAATACAATATTCGTCGGCGAAGGCGTAATCAGTTCGCATACAAACCACGTAAGCAGACACGTGCGCCTTGAAAGCCGTATCTGTGTAATGGAGACGGGGTGTGTTGGCTGTGTATCAATTGAATTTCATCCCGCGCCCTTTCGTTCCGTTCCCTTTCATAGCAGTGACATCCGCCATGATCCTGGCATTCTGGTTTCCCTGATGGGGTAAAGGACCAGAAAAAAATACATCCTGAACTTCCGCCGAGCAGCTATGAATCTCCATAACGGTACTTAAATAGACCAGCATGATACACGCTGTTCAGGTTCAAAAAACCGCCACCGCTATTGTAAGGTTTGCGCATTCAGGCGCGCCACAAGACCGCAATGGGCAGCGCAGGTGACTTGGAAAAGCCAAGTAGATGCAATGTCTTGCTAAACACTTACATGCCATCGCGGGCCGCTGAGTTCCATACCATTCCTACTCGGTTTTTGTTATTTGTTTGAGGGCGAGTAGCAATTTAGGGTTGGCGTGTGCTCAAAATACTTCACAGGTAAACTCTTAAAACACTTCACGGTTTTGGAATAAAATATGACTTAGAAATGATTCAGGAATGAATTTAAATTATTTAAGAATGAAAAAAATAAGCGCAGGGTGTGGAAAGGTACAGTTGTTGGTAACGCGCAATGTTAGAACGCAAAAAAGATAGGTTGGGGCGTTCGGTCGTTGCACCTGCCTTCAAAATATCAATAAATGGGAACAAATATATAGCTTGAGGTTAGGAATCGAGGAACACGGAAATATTCGTTAAAAAAAATTCACCAGGAGTCGCCATTCAGGCTACTCTTTGTAATTTGGTTTGCGCCCTGCGGAATATGCGTTTGCGATGAGAAGCAGTTACCACCCATTTAGAGCATTGGTAATGCGGCGATTGAAGGGACATAATGCCGAGCAGTTTGGCTGCCCAACAGAAACGTCCCTACAAAGGAGCATACTTATTATCTTATCTAATCTGCATCGGAGTTATCTAATATGCCAAAATGCCATGTTCTTCTCGGTTAACTTGGAGTATTTTGCTAGGTTACCGAGACATCAATAAGATGTATATTATGCGCAGTGTTTCATTATTGGTAATATTCCTGGTTATCGAACTCTAAGTAAACTATTTGATTGCTTCATTGATTTATACAACTCTCAGACTGCATAAACGATTACTTGATTACGAGGTATTTGCAAAACAATCTTTCCTGCCATACGCATTGGCTGAAGTGTTTGTGAGGTAACGACATTTATTCCTTAGTACTTGGTATGTTGTTGGCGTTAGAAATTTACCTTCACTATGTGCCCCTCCTGTCTAATTCTTGTACGCTGACCTACTTATGAATTAGATGTTTGGCATTCGTGATCCCACGTATTTGCGTTTGCTTTATCTTTGTTTGTCTTTATTTTGATTTTGAGGCAATGCAAATCGCTGCACGTCTAGCTGTGGGTATCGATGAGAACGTTACGCCGCACAACGCAACGTTAACAGTAGACTGGCATTGGCGTGCTTTCGCGTGCACCACGCGTTGTTCGGTCTGCTAGCCGTTCGGCTCCCCGCAGAGAAATAGTGGCGTGCAGGCCAGTGCTTACTCTTACAACTGCTAAATCAAAACAGGTAAGGTATTAGGCATCTGGAACCAATATTTCTTTGTACTGATGAAAAAATGGTTTAGATTTTCAAATTGCTGGCACATCTGTTTGCGCCGCTGCAAATGTGGTTCAAACCATGCTAGTTTTCAGACATCTTGGCAGCGTAACAGCCTATCCGCTGTCTGTCCCGTTCAGTCTCTTGCCCTCGCCTGTCCCTCCCACAACGGGTATTGCAATAAATTGTGTCAATTTCAAACACTTTATTCCTTCACAAAACTCGAGGGCACTCGTATTGTAAAAGGTGTAACTGGACTGATTGTTTAACGCATTGCTTTTCTTTTTGTCGCACAAAATTGGGCAGCTTCGCACTAGTGGACCGAAGACTTGGCAAACAGCGAAGCTGGTGGCCCTACCTAGCTTATTCCTTGCCCGAAAAGTTTATGCGTGGTTATGCTCGGTGACTCGGCCAAGTTTTCTCCGTGGTTAGGCTTACAGAATCGGCCACGTTTTCTATCTCGTGTCCTCGTTAGCCACTCAAAAGCAATGAAAGACTCGGTCATTGAAATATGTACAATGTACGCCCGCCCACCTGCTTTACGGTGAGGCTCCAAGAGTTGCGGAAGGAGGAGCCGCACAAGTGTTTTCTCAAATGGTGGGTACTCCTTCGGTGACCGCCGTTCGCCTTGTGTGGCTTTACGCGTGGGACGCTAATTGAGTAGTTGATTAACATTATTGCTTCTCAGTATTTTGTCTTCTGTTTTGAAAATTTGCTCTTCTCTTTGCTCCGTCAAAACTGCACTCCTCGTCGATAAAGCCACCCCACGACGCGTTTCCAAAGCAGAGCTTGTATCAGTTTTATCGCGCCTGCATGTCGCGACACGAGTTCTGCGCCAGCGGGGCGAGTCAAAGGTACAAAATAGCGACGGTGCCGCCGCGCGCGATTTTCCCATCGTTTGGCGAGTTTTTCCTGCATACGGTTGCCGGCCCAACCACCAGCTCAAACAACATTGCTTGTAAAAAACTGTAATGTGTATTCACTATAGAGCAGCGTTTTCTTCTGTCAGTTGTGTACTGATATCCTGCAGCAAATACGCCCGCGGTTTATTAGGCGCTAAGTGGAGTAACATGTAGGAAAAATGGCGTTGGCTTTAGTTTTTTGGGAATAATTTCTCGTAGTTTTACTGTTGGTTGACTGGTTGTTTGAACTTCAACTTCGTCAACTTCAGCTTCAACTTCGTCGTTTAGTAAATTTCATAAAGTTACCACATTAGCCGCTCAACCTCTCGATTCCTGGAAATCTTTTAGTGTGTAAGGGCACCTAAATGACAAACAGCATCTTCTGTTTTCGTTGTCCATTGATATCAACGTATATCAGATCTTTTGCAAGGAATTTTCAACTTAAACGGGCATCCGATATTGAGGCCGTATCTTAACCACAAAGGTTGGGACTGCGTGTCTCAACTAAATTAATCCTGCTACGCAGGATAAGAACACATGTTTATGTGTAAAACTAGTTCCATGGAGCTTACGTAATTTCGTTCTGCTCTGCGTTTTTATCTAGTAAGGTACAAGCTTTTCATAGCTTTTTGTGTGTTTCTTCATCAGAAAACTAAATTTTCGAAATGCAAGACACGCTGACTTTTAATGGGCGTAAGTGATCCCCAGGTGTAGAAAAGTAATCCCAATTCCTTTACTATTGCACGCTTCATAGCCCACGGTATAGCTTTGGTGGGTAATTTCGAAAACCATCAATATAAATACTTTTAAAGGACGTAGACACAGGTTACGTGGCGTTTATTATATTGCCACAGTGACGGACATTTATTATGTTCAGGACAGTTTTTTTAACTTGATGGCGTCCTTAGGCTCATTTTTAATTGTCCCCTGACGGCAAGCCGTCTGCTTTCATCCGTACTCATCTAGCCTCCTCGGAAATGCGTTACCGCAGCAAACAGAAGCAGCACTGACACCGTCAACGGGTGAGGCGTGGGAGGGCGGGGGTCCTGCGCTCTTCAATGGTAATGCAGAAACTCCGTTGTATAACAATCTCCGGACGTCGATGGAACGCTCTGCTTTCGTACATTCTATTATCAACCGCAGAGGTAACTTTATGTGGATTTCAACAGCGTGCTTTATGAATCAAATATAGTGTGGAACAGTAGTGTCTTGACGACATATTTTCAAAATTTAACAGCACTCCCCAGCGTATGTTTTTGTCTCTTGTGCAATCAAATCCATCTCCTATTTGCGCACTCATGGAGTGAATAAAGGCTGCTTTACGATTCCTTCCTGTCTAACACCGAACAAGATTTTCTGTGACCCTTACGTTTTTACAAAATATAACGCATGTATAAGCGGGCTACACCAACAACCTAAAGTACACGAAAATAGCGAAATCTTCTGTAGTATTGGCGTTCCCACTATATGGTCTATGCTATACGTATACAAGAATGGGTACCTACTCAATAAAAAAAGGAGCAAAGTTCTCATAATTTTGCTTGACTGAATTTAAAGTATATAGGGCAGACGATCAAACATTGCACGTTACACGAAAATTTTAGTAGAGTGCCCATGCCACGAACTTTCATCGGGGCCTTTAATGTTCTTACTTAATGTTTACTGAAAGGCATTCTCTGCCGTAGTTCAAAAATTATCAGTATGGTCGCACACGTGTTGAAAAGAGTCTATGTGGCAGCCGGTCGGTTCTGTGACAATTTAGACCAAATCTTAAAACGCAGTGAAACAGCCGTAGTCCGGCAATTATGACAGTAAGCTAGTTTTGTGAGAAATCGAAATAATTCCGCTCTGCTTACAGAAGATGCAGGTTCGGAAAGTTGCCGGTGAAGGTGTTTAATCTAGCCCTCATGGCATTTCTATGGTACGTACAAATGGGAAAATGAGGAGATATCCTACCCCCAACAAGAATTGAGGAATAGAACGCAGCTTGACAGCAGCCGAGGAAAGGGGAGGGTGCAGAAGTACGTTACTAGAAACCTTAGGTATAGAGGTTTCGCGCGCTATAGAAACCACAGGCAGGCAGCCAAGGCACTGTGTACTATCCCCGGAAACAGAGGAAAGAGGGCGCAGACTATCGCATTAAAACACAAGAGCGGCTTCCGTTGCAAAGCATAAAAACAGCGTTCCAAAATAAACACTCAATATTTTTATCTATTTCCAAGGCATAGCCAGCGAAAACGTGTTTAGTAATGTAACAAATTGTAAATCTACTAAGTAAAAAAAAATTCTTCGTGACTTACCAATCAAATTTAAATTTTATTACCTATTTTGTTTGTATTTCACCATTGTGGTTTTGTTTTTAGAAAAAATATAGGACTTATATCGTTGATATTTTCGTCATGCACAAACGTTATTTCGAGGAGTCGTTTCTCTGTCAGCATGTAGCTTGTGTGTGGAAGACTCGCCGCACTGTGCCTGATTAACTGTACATTTTACAAACGTGGATATCGCTGTGAACTCACCCGCGTTACCGAAAACTACCTCTCCTAAGTAGCAACCATTGTTAGTATACGTAAACTAAAAATTGATACCATGCCAACGAACTTATGTGTAGAAAAACCCTTTTTTACGCGAATTGCATATATGCAATGCGCTTCACTCATCACGTGTACCTTCCCGTAGTTATCAACCGCCATATTATCGCTTTATTTCTACTGCATACCTTTTGCCATCCATCCTGGTTTGTGCGAAGTGTATACCTTCAAGAATAACTTCATATTTTTGTTGTTTATGGAGCTGGGTGAAATTTTTTCTACCGTCGTATTCGCGCAACCGGATTATTTTGGCAGTGGCGGACAGACCGCATGACAATGGCCTTTAGTGCACAGGTAGTTTGTGAAGCAACAAGTTCATACTTTGAACCACGTACCTAGTGTGTTTTCATAAACAGTTATAGCACAAGCGGGAAGAACAGCACTTGCTGTGGCTAGTTCGAAACGTTCTCGGTGACCACTCCTTAACACTGGCAACTGAGAGTAGTACGTACGAAGATTCAAATAATGCCATTCAGTCAACCATCCACATTTATAAGCTTAAAATGGCCTTTTATAGCGCATCCACTAGTATAACAATAACGGGTATACCCACGACGGACCTGTCCGTCCGTGTGCATGCCGGATTGGGGATATCGGGTAACGTCACCAGACGATGCGGCTCACGGAAGCAGTCACACGAAGGATAAGGCAAGTTTGTGACAGCGTGGGTGGACGGAAATACTCCTGACACATGGACTGCTGCGCGGTTTGAAAATACCAACACGATTCAGGGTAGTCACAAACGCGGGGGAAGATCGAAAGCATCGTTTACTAGGAGCTCACCGCAAGCGATGCCGTACCGTTGGCAGAGCTCGCGAAGATCAGCCATGTACGAGCTAACGTACGCGCATGCAGAGAGCGTACATATATAGAAAAAAAGTAGGGCTACGTTTTCTGTTTCTGAGGTTCTTCAGCCTCTGCATCCTTCGATGTCGCTTCACCCCAACTTCATCGTGCCTTTCTCGGCTATCCGACGGTACTACTTCACGTGGTGAGCTTGCGTTAGTGTTCGATTTGGCGTAGCTGCTAGGCAAGCAGTTGGCGAAAACTGCCGTCAGTGATTCCCCATAAACCACTATGGAACCCTAACCGCGAAAAGGTCTGTACCACTGTGAAACCGTGTCGAAACGAGCACAGCGTCACTGCTGGAAAAGGGCTTAAAGCGTACAGAAAATGGCAACATAAGAAGCGTAGTGGCGATCTCGATACTACTCCTGCCACTCAGAGAAGAAATGCCATTGTTGCTAGACTTTGCCTGGTTTTCGCTTGAAAAGAGCTGCGTTTTGCCGTATTCTTCCACAAGAAACACGAATGGAAGAAAAGCCGAGCATTCTCATCGCGCGTCATCCGCCATTCGTTCGGTTAATTTCCGATTCGGTGACTTTGTATCACGTTGCACGCATTCCGCTGTGCGAATCAGGTATTCCCTACGTGGGTGAATCGATAATTAGGCTGGAAGGCGTTGCTCCCCTTGCTATGTAAGATTGCCTTGAGTGCCGAAGAGTTCATTTGCTAGACTTATGCAGGTACTCTTAAACAGTGCTTCATGTCATTGCTTAGAAGTACCGTGTAGTACTTTGTTTGGTTGTAGTGTTCTAATAGATAAACAAGGTTTTTCTCTTTTTTCGGAGTATTTTTTTAGGAAAAAGAGCAGTAGCTTCTCAAGAATATGTGTCCGGAAGAGTTCAAATTATTACAAAGGTAAACATCAAAAGGAGCCCTCCAGATCTCAACGTTTGTGTCATGCTACTAGGCTCATGGGTCTAAGAACGCGAGCAATCGTTCCCTCCTGTGTATCGTGGGTGGGGTGCGCCGCCGTAAAGCATTTACAGACCATAACATATCTACTTAGGCATCGCTGTACCTGTGCTACTACGGATAATGGCACAATGATCGCAATATTAGGTCCCGATATTCTTTATGAATCGAAATATTGCCGTCGCGTTCTTCTCTGCATTGTAAGGCTGAAGCGTGGATGAGTTTATATGCAGATACCACAATGTGCACCGATAGTCAGTATATTAGGAAGAAAGACCTATCGGGAACCCCGAGTCGCAGCGCAGCGCCACTGAAAGAGTACCAGCGTGGCAGGCTTTCGGCATCGAACTTCCCGTGCCGTGCTGACGCACCAAGCACGCGCCCCTCGTTTCTTTATTCTCGTCTTTCACTGCCGGCGCCAAGGCTCCGTCTAAGAGCGCCAACCACTGGGCGCTACAAGGCCCCACACCCAGACCTAATGTCGAACCTCACGCGACGGCAAGGCAGGTGGGCGTTGGTTTTGGGGGCGAGCAGTGGAGTGCTTAGGCATGCGGTGTCTGCGCGGAGTTCGTTGGGGGGCGTGTCGAGGTGGGCTGGTTTGAGGCGGTCCACCAATACGACTTTTCGCGGCCATTCAACACGATGGTGGCGAACTTCTGCGTCTTGTTAAGGACACGGTACGGATAATCGTAGGAGGGGATTAGAGGCGCCTTTACAGCGTCCCGCCCTGAGGAAAACGTGTGTCGAAGACGCCAGGTCGGGATGCACAAAAATGCGGTGGTCAGATGACCGAGGTGGGGACCGGTCGCAGCTGCTGCAGGCAGTCCTGCAGGCATTCGAGGTACTCAAGCGGCTGGGGTGAGGAGGCCGTAGGGACGAACATATCACCAGCAAGCCGCAGAGGTGCGCCGTAGACAAGTTCAGTAGTTGAACATCCGAGATCGCGACGAAGCACGGCACGCAGGCCTAGAAGCACTGCAGTAAGGTGATCGAGCCAGTGCTCTCTATCGAGGCTCGGAGTGAGAGCACTTTTTAGCTGGCGATGGAGCCGCTCAACGATGCCGTTGGCACAGGGATGGTATGCCGTGTTGCGGCAGTGTTTAGTACCAAGCAAGCGGCTGAGGGAAGTGAACAGAGTACAGTCAAACTGCCGGCCCTCGATCCGTGGTAACAATGCCGGGGCAGGAGGATACATTGTTGTCAACATTCGCCAACAAGTGGGCGCCTAACTCCATGCGAAGGTTAGACTTTCCAATCAATAAATCGGGGTTGACAGCAATAGACAGGGAGCAGCCATGGAAGATCCTGGAGAACGGGGAAGTGGGGGCACAATTTATTAACTTACTAAGGCAACTATACCGAGAGATTGAACTGCATATAACATTGTAGCATACAATCGGCTGGCATACACCTACAAGAGTAAGGATGTACCCTCTCTCCACTGCTGTTCATGATCTACATGGCGGGTTTAGAACGGAAGCTAGAGCGGAGCAGGCTGGCCGTTCAATCAATCATACATAAAAAATGGGCAGGTTTGTGGAACAGCGAATTCCAGGATTAATGTATGTGGAAGAAATTCTGTTGATGGTGGACGACCCCACTTACGCACGTCCTTGATGGATATATGCATAAGGACGCGGAACACCTTGGACTATACTTTAGCAATAAGAAGTAAGCGATCATGGTCTTCAACGGCGACACGGAGTACAAATCGGTATCCCTTCAACATGTAGAAGTACCACGTGCAAAGGAGTATAAATACTTTGGAGCATGGCGTAACAACCGAGCAGAATAAATGCATGCGCATGAACCCACCCAAAAGCAAAAGGAAGATGAAACGCAGCTATAATGAAACACAGAGCACTGTGGGGCTACACCAAATACGAGGTGGTAAGGGGAGTCTTGAAGCGGGTCATGGTACCAGGAGTGACTTTAGGAAATTCGGTTATATGCATGAAGTCAGAGACCAAAGGGGGCTTGGAGGTAAATGAGAGGGCGGTAAGCAGACTAGCCTTTGCGGCCCATAGCGAAAATACGAATGAAGCGGTACAGGACGATACGGGCTTGTCGTCCTTTGAGGGTGAGGGTGGCGCAGAGCAGGATAAAATTTGAGAAGATGATACCTTATATGGAACTGAAGAAAATGGGCCAAGATTGTGTTTAGGTACCTGTATATGATGAGACGGAAGGCCAGACAGCTGACCAAGCGATACAGGAATTCGGTAGGGGAAGGATGTGTATACACCCAGCTTCCTGAAGAAAGGCTCAGAGCCCCCGACGCCAGCATCCAGAGCGGCACCCCGCCGAACAAGTAGCTATGCGCATTTACCTAGATGACATTGCAGTTCGCGCTGCGCCTAAGATTTGAATTTAGGAATGTCGTAATCACCAACTATTTTTGAGGCTTTATCTTACCTTTGGAAAATTCAGGGTGGTAGTGTTAAAGCGATTTCACAATCACCCCACACCCCACTCCCCTCCTTCCTAATGTACAAATTCACTTACCTTGAACTCAAAATAAACAATATTAGTAATTAGTAATTCCGAACCAATACATACGCGTTTAAAAAAGACAGGAAAAATGAATTGAATACTCTCATTGGGCTACACTCCAATCTGATATTCCAGGGTGTTGTCCTGTATTACTGCCCCAGGAAAAGTAAAGCAAAATAAAAGAAGTCCCAAGTCTTATTTCTCGAGCTATAAATTAAGATTTACACCAACGGGCAAAAAAGAACCAAAGATATTTTTATTTTGCTATATTCATATGCGATATTCCCCATTTTGCGATATTCCCCATTATATTTAAGCTCTAATCCTACTACAACGAGACTAGCACTAAAAACCGTATTCAATGAAAATATGCAGTATTCCCAAGTATTGAATGCGGCGCCGTGGTAGTTTGGTTGTTCTGTATTGAGCTCCTAAGCATTGAATGTTGTGCCGTGCAAAAATAAAACAACCGCCAATGCCGAATAAGCGAGACATCTTTTGTAGCATGAGGGAAACTTTGCACACCTATTTGTCAGTATTTTCGCACTGCTTTTAAATAGGCTTCAAAGGAGTAAATATTTTAGAATGGCGTTATATTAAAACAGTAGAATATTTTATTGTGGCGAATATGACCGGAAATCTCACGTGTGGCCCGCTCACATGTTGAAAGCGAACACGTGCCCCTGCTCACCGGGTCATGTAGGCAAGTGCTCGTTTTATTTTCAAAGTGCTTAACAAACCTCCTGATCCTTGGCTTTGCGTGAATTTAAGGTTATAATAGTTGCTTTTTAAAGCAAAAAAAAGCAGTTTAGGTAACAAATTTCGTTTTGGGTCAAGAGTTGGCGTCTTACAAGAATGCAACATGCCGGTATGAAGGCTGTCTCTTTCTGTTTTACTTGCAAACAGCATACTTTTGTAAATAGCTTGTCATAACTAACGATACGATTGGTTGGTGATGACTGCTAGATGGAAAATAGCTCAGATATTTTTACACTGCCTTTCAAGGAACTGAGTGACATGTTTTGTACCCCTGCTTCCTGCAACTTTATTCTCATTTCTTCCGTCCTGCCTTTTCGCTACTTTCCGTGTTGGGACGCTGTACATTACTGGTGTTAAAATTAAAGTATGCTTATGTACAGAAAAAACACTTCCGCCTCACGTCATACATAACTCCTTCGCCTTGATAATCGATAGCTACAAAAATGTTTTAACTTCTAATCCGTCAATTTTCCGTCTGCTATAAGTAATGTTTTCGTTTGTTATGTCGTCCAAGAGACATTGCCGCTTTCCTTGATTTCGTTACGCGAAACAAACATGGTTGCGTTCTGGTTGATTATATGCACGCGTATGTCTCTGTCCATCGTTTGCCATTTATGGGGCGCGGACCCCTTTTAGGCCTTTCTATGTCGGTTTGGCCGTCTCTCCAGACGGCTTTGATATTATTATAATCGAACTTTTATTGCATTGAATGGAATTCTAGCAACGATATGAATCTATGGCGTTTAGGCTGATGTTACATAACACGTTCTAAGCAAAGAAACGTGAAATGGCATGATTGTAAATGCCTTGTGCAGGACAGATGGACTTGTTTTGAGGGATAGGCACAAATCTATAGTGTCTTCACTTAACCAACTTCCTCTTCCTAAAAAAACCAAAAATCTGGTATCACCATTTTATGCGGCTTTCTTTAGTTCACCAAGATACCGTTAGAGCTTGGTGAGAAGTTACGGCCAACGAAAGTTTCACGTGCCGAGCAGTACTGGAATGAAATTTCACCGTACCCTTTGTAACTTTTACTTCCCTGGTTTCGGGACAAACACGTAGGCTAAATGATAAGAACTGGTGGGTGTCATTTAAGCTCTTCGGTAGTGCTGCAACTTTGGAAACAACACAAGTAATTTGTCTGTGTCTCTCTTTTTATTTAGTCGGAAAGTTCAGACAAAAGTAAAGCGAAACCGAATGAACAAATCCTTGGATAGGTCATCTGGTGGATGGGAAGGTGAAGTCTGGTTTGTATGCAAAAATCGGTTATGCACACAGAACCGCACGGCCGGTCCATGAGACCCGCCTGTCGCAGAACTACCGTGGGAACGTTAATAAAGACAGTAATATTTCTTAAGCTACTTAAATGTGGAAACCTGTGCCACTCTGTCTGTCTGTCTTGTCTGTCTGTCTGTCTGTCTGTCTGTTCTGTCTGTCTGTCTGTCTGTCTGTCTGTCTGTTGGTCTCCTCTCTGACTCTCTTTGACTCAGCTAACCGGCCAAAACCTAGAAGAATCTTAAACGAGAAATTTTTAGTCACACCCTTTACAAAACACTAAATCTCTTAGCATACTTCGTACCTGTGAACACTGTTGAACAAAAAGAAAACATTACACAAAATAAAGCAAAATGTCCTCACGTAACTGCACTATGTATATTTCGTCTCATTAAATACATATACGCCCGTTGCACTGGATACTTTCGTTCGCAAATTTTAAAAATATGGCTTGAAAACAATATTTTCCCCTGAAACACTAAACAATTGCGCCCAAGCTTAAACCTTGTGCCAGCATTCGAAGTCCAACAGGAACGAAATGCTCCAATACATGGCGCGCGAGAAGGGAACAGGGGAAAAATTATTTGGGTTGGGCAAGGCTGCACATTCTTTATTGTGAGAGATCCAGACTCGAGAATAATAGCTTCAGAAGACGGTGTTTGAAGAAGACGTGCTCTTGCGTGCAGGGACATCAGAATTCCATCACCTTTTACGATATTTGCGGCGAACTAAGCACGAAGATCCGCAAAGATACACAATCAATATTTTGAGAGAAGTGTTTTCTGGAATGTTTCTTTTTATATGATACTTTAAAAACATAAAATCAATTAGGTTTTTGCATCGGAAGACTTTTGAAATATGCCGCATGAATTTTTATATAGTAACATTGATGAGTGCTTTCAATATTTCGTTCCTCCAATTTAGGCGAAAAAAAGGACAGCTGACCGGCTGTAGCAAATATTCAGGCTGCTTGTAAATCAAACCGGCCGGACTATCCCAACATGCACTGTATATTCAACATTCAATATTTATCCTGAGACGCACCACTGAACAGCGCCCCTTCGTTGCGAAAATAAACTGGAAACAAATTAGTTTATCCTAACTTGCACTTTCTTCACTGGAGCAGCAGGCTCATGACACATTCAGCCTCATGTTACTAATGGCTGTAGGGAGGAAAATAAACCGATCGTAATATTCCTATTCCCCAAGCGGATATTCGTAGGCAACATAAAGTCTAGAAAAAATCAAATCCTAGAGTTAACTCACGATCCGGTGTCATAAAGGGGAAATTGTTGTTAACAGTTAAAACACAAATAGTTGGTTTTGATTTAAGTCTGTCAACAAATCCCAATTTAAATTACTGTACATGCCATCGCTTATTTGTGCTTTTGGTAGAGGTTGTTTGTAAGGATACTCAATGTCATAAACCACCTATTGATACAATTTAATTTATCCTCAGATCTGAGAGGCGTTTCGGTTTTCACAGAACAGGACAACATCACTAATGGGCGCAAGAAACTTGATGCGCGCGCGGTTTTGTTTAAACACCTAGCAAGAAACACCGCTCATGATTCCGCGTTCAATACTTTCATTGCATTTACAGCGCGCCACCTTAGCCACTTTACCACCCTGCTGTGTAGCATGGGCGTAGCTGAATCTTGTCTCCTTGGTAAGCAAACGGTAAACGGCAAACGACTTCTAATATTCGACGTACGGGAATCAGAAAGACCTTACGTTCCTCTTACGTTAGTCTCCCGCCATATCCACATTCGGACCAGCAACTCAATTTTACATCATGTGGATTCGTTTTCTTCTGGGGCAAATTCCGAAAACTCATTTAAATTATCTCTGGTCCAACGAATGTTGTTTTTTTCTTAGCATCTAGCGTAGTTTGAAAAGAAATACAGTGGCTTTAACCGCTCGATTTCATCTTGCCCCACAAGAGTCGTCGAACCAGGCACTGGTATTTGCGGAATATCCTGCTTTGGCCACTGAAGAACGATCCAGAAGAGCGCTGCTCGAAACTGCGTAACCAATTCAATTCATTCATTGTAACAGTAACGCGGCGACGCTCTACTGCAGGCGATGGCGCTAAACGTAAATGGAGGGCTCCGCATTAATTTTGACCACCTCCGAATTTCTAACGGGTGGCGAAGTCTCGAATAGACGGGCGTTTTGGCCTTTGGCCTTCATCTAAAAAAGCGGCCGCCTGTGGCCGGAAATCGAAGTCGTTTAGTCGGGCACAGCAGCACAACGCCTTAGCCACTGAACCACCACAGCGGGTCACTCTCGTTGTTTAAAGCAAACGCAAGCAAACTAAATACGAAAACTTTAACCTAAACTAAGGGAGAAATGAAATGAGGAACGGAAAGAAAAAGCTTCGCGAGAAAGGAATTGGAGATACAACGTACCAATTGACGAACGTGCCCAGCGACTTCAAAGCTATCGACGAGCGCAAAGAAGTGGTAACAACGAAAACTCCGCGCATAAGTGCAATTCAGGGGAAAACCGACATCGGGTGAGCTCTGCGCGAGCTGAACTTGCACGCCTGTATCCCGCGTAATGTCTTTCGTGCGCTGATTGTCGTGTGGTCGCACAAATTCTCGTTCCAAGATTCCGCGACAATTCAATGAGCTTCACTTCCCTTTTGACTTTGTAGCTGGTGTACGCTTCCACGAAAGCGCATCGTCATGGTGGAAAGGGCCAGTCTGCGGTCCAACATTGTACAGAAGCAAGATTCGTAATTCTTGCTATAAACAAAACGCTAATGTTATTACTTCAAATTTTCAATTGCTTACTGATTGCGTCGTGCGCTGCGCATTACGCAGTGCAGTAACGGCCATGTTACGCAATGAGTCTAGCGACACGATGATGATGAAAGCGAACGCCCACAAGACGCCACAATGGCAAAAACCCTTCCCCTGGTCTTAATCTAAACTCCGCCGCATTTCTGATTGAGGCAAAAAGCAAAAAACGCCCGTGTGTACAATATTTCGGCGCACGCTAAACATCCACAGGTGGTTAAAATTATTCCTGAGCCCTCCCCTACGTTGCGCCTCATCACCTCCATTGCATCGGCGCATAAATCCCTACAATCAATCAATCAATCAAGCAATCAATCAATCAATCAATCAATCAATCAATCAATCAATCAATCAATCAATCAATCAATCAATCAAATATACCACGTCACAAATTTGCGTGTTCGGTGTTAAAGCGGACCTCTGCTTCTTAACCCATTACATGGTGTATGAATGGGCCGGACCACGCGAAACGAAGCGAATGCTCTTCGTTCGAACGAGGCGAAGACAGTGTATTTACAGACGTCACAGGACAGAGGTTTTGAAGCATCGACCGAAAGGTTACAACAAACGTTCGACGAGACACTCAGCTAATGGAAACAACCCAAGTGGTCCGCTCCACCGCCCACAACTAGAAGTACAGCGACCGTCCCCGCGTAAATGCCCCAGAACAGTACACGCTCGCGGTCGGTCCATATGAGGACACGGGTGCCGACGTCACCATAGTAGCGGTGCTTGCGTCGCTGGCGTTGACTCCACAGTTTGCGACGCCGAAAAAGAATCTCAGCCGAAGCAGTTAAATGGCTTGATCCCGCCTCGCGCCCGGTCACACGCCATTCGGCATGCCGGAGCAGGGTACATGGTAGTCCGTGCTATCGGCGATGCCACGGTCCTTGGCGGCCACTCCCGGAACCGTGGCGGAGACTCGAGACGGTATTTTGGAAAGTAGATCGGACGTCTTACGCGGATTCTCGCAGTGCCGTGGCCCGTTCGATCCGCCATGTCACCTGGGTCGGGTCTCGCTCGCTCTCTGCCCGTGTCTCGTTCACACCATTCTTCCTCTAACTCAAGCCGCAGCCGCTGGGTCTTGAGCTTTGTCTTTCTAGCGTACAATGCGGTGTCATTCTCCTTCCGGGGTATGTTTACATCACACAAGGTTTAGCTATCGAGTTAACATCTGTCTTTAAAAAATAGATTCACATGAAGAATGTACACAAGATACAAGCAAAACTAATGCACTTCTTATTGCATGTTTTTTGCACCGGTGTGAAAGGCGAGTGTTTCTAAAACGGAATATTGGGGGGTTCGTACATTTGTTTGGTAGCAGACGAAAAAACTCCACAGAAAAAGGGCACAGACACAGTGCTGCAACAAGAAAAAAAAAAAGCTGCAAATTGTGTTCTTTATTTCCGTGTACTAGGCTCCTAAAAGCAAAATCATTTACTTGTACGAATGTGCGGTGTTCTTATTTATCAACAAAGCTGGTGATTATACCTAGGACGCTAATTGATGGCATGGGTAAGTTCATATCAAAGGCTAAAATATGGGTATAAGGATGTCGTGTAAAGTATTTATCAACGTTGTTGTAATAGTGTACTCATGGTGCACAGGAGTATCTTGCAACAGCTCTGAATTTCTTTGTAGAGCAATTGCCTTACTGGAAAATAAACGCATTAGTTAAACGTGAAAAATAAAACGCATTTACCATAACAACATTTCAAAACATGTTTTAAAACCTTTTGTTGACTAAAAACAAACTAAGCATTTTTTCAAGTGCTGCAGTTTTATGGTCAAAATTAGTGGTAGTTTGAATGTTTTCTTTCCGCTTTTTCGTCTACTAAATACTTATTTTAAAAACCTTGGAAATATACTACTACGCCACAGCAATCCCAGAAATTTAAGTCCCCTGTGTTAGGAACAGTATATATGTAAGAGTCTCACGTCAACGAATGTTTGGTTCGTTGCCATCAAGCGAAAAAAATGCGACGGCTATTGGCGTGAGCGCGAACACAGGCGGCGCTGCGAAGCGCGCTCCGTGACGTCGGCTTAGGGATTCTCGCATTTGTCGTCTGCTTCACTCAGGATCGCTCTCCTGCTGTTTCTTGGCGCTCGGTCAACGTCTGATGTTTGTCCGCACCAGAATTGGCGTGTGGGTAACTTTATCATAATAATAGGCTTAAAATCGCATAAACTAGCTCATGGCGTCAATTAAAGTATAGTTTTAGATACCGCTACGGGAGAAACATTGCCGGCGCCACCCCATTCCTTGCGAAGCCGGTCTGTGTGGAGCGCGAAGAGTCGGAGCTAGGCGTCAGCTTCTCATGTAGGCATTCGAACAAAAGGAACCGTCAGCTGCTAATAACCGACAACAGCGAAATGGAAGACCAAAACAAATTCTAGGCCTTCAGGGCTGTCGGCTTTGGCAGAAGGCATCACGATTCTCCGTAATCATACGTAAGGTAAAACAGTTTTGCAACCTGCCGAACGCTCGAACGCGTTTTGTCACATCACTTTACGTTGTCAAGGCATGAAAGTTTGCCGACATGCACTATAGACTGCAAGAAGTGTAGGTTGAGTTCCAAATAACCCAGTGTGTATATACGCGCGTGCTGATTCTATACCAGGCATCTAACCAGTATGGAGGTTTATTGAGCAAAACAAGTCACGCCTTAGTTAAATATTAAAACATATATGTTTGTTAAGACTGGAGGGATATTTCGGAACATTTTGAACAGCCATATCTTCCCGATATTCGGATATGCGTTATAGGAAAACTGCACTCAAGAGGAGGAGGAGGGGTAAGGGAAGGAGGGGAAAACTTTGTTTACAATTAAATCGATCTGGTTAGTGGGCCGGGTCCTCACTCCAGGACAAGAGAGTAAAACTATTTTTCTTCAATTCATAGAACGCCATCGCGAGTAGAATAGGATTTGTTCTTTGCGCGCGGGTTCAAAAGCAATAAAGAGCTACTTGGAATTCTTCTTCGGTTTCGAGTCTTGTAATGTATGCAGGTATACTATTTATTACGTTAGTTAGCGAGTATATCAATCTCTTCAACACCGTAATCATGTCATCATTGTTCGAGTTGAGAGTCAGTTCATTAAGATAACGATATAATTACGATATAAATTCGGAGCACAAAAGCCGCCTTCGAGTACTGTGGACCACGTTGTTTAGGGCGTGATCGCGGTGGCGTAGCACAAGCCTTCTCATTGTATTTGCATGTGAATAAACAGAGCACGCTGCGCATATGCACCTTCTTGCACGCAGCCGTAATGAAAGCCAATTTGTGGAGAAGGGAATGTATGCCATACAAAATGAAGGAAATATCCACGCGACTTTGTGAGGCTCCCAAACATCCCGAAACCTCCTAATAAGAAGTTGGTGACGGCGCAGAAACATTAATGCGTTGGGCAGAAAAAAAAAACGCAAGAAACCTTAATCCGATACAAGGCAACAACAAGAAAGAAACAGAAGAAAGCCGCTTTATTTCCTGCTGTGCGATAGAGTGTAGAGCCGCTGCTTGGTACGTAGTATTAGACTGTTGAGTCTCATAGGAGCATCTCAAAAATACTGCAGGGAAGCCTACGCATTTTGAATACTTATCGAGAAGCTCTGATCGCTGATCCTGGCGAATGCAAGAAAGGACGAGTTACACACGATCTTCTGACCGATACTCTGAAGAAAGTTGTTCTCTATCTCTTCGTGTGTTGCAAAGTTGGGGGGAATACAGCTTCAAATTATTCAGATGCGTCAGAAGCTGGAAAAATAACTGAGTCGCTAGAAATACGCTTCTTAAAGCCACTACAGCAACGAAGCGGGCGATTCTAGCCCAGGCACTGTTTTCCCTCACAAGCGGAGTGTAGCAGACGAGAGCGGCGCGAATCCCTAAGCCGACGTCAGAGCCAGGGGGCGCCACTCAAAGATCTCACCGCCAATAGATTAAAATATGCGGCGTAACAAGATAAAAATAAATACATTACAAACATTAATAAATACATAAATAATACGTGAATAAATTAAAAATAATGAGCATTTTATGCACTGAACTACCACGACCTGCTTTTTTTTCTTACAGTTTGGTTTTCGTTTCTTATTGCACTGGTTATTCCGACAGTAAACTCTACAGCTCTACCATCAGTCGGAACCCACCAAGGCACCTACCAAGGCTATCCTTGCAAAGTAAAGCCTAAACACTATCCTTTTTTTTCATTGCTGTCGGCAACTCAGGGCAACTCAACAGAGTTGCAAAAAGCGAATGAGTGATCACAGTCCTTGCTAAGCGTAGCTGGACAAACATGTCGACGGAACAACGGCGAGCCCAAACATAACAAAAAAAAGCAAAGAAAGAACTGAAGAACTAAAGCGTGGCAAACTGTTCGCATGGGCGACGCAGTGAAACATCCCCCTCGCGAGGGGCACGATCAAATGCAGAGCATTTCCGGGGGCAGCATGACGTTAAGTAGTCGGCGTTACGTTAATGTTGTTGCACTTGTTGCAACTGCTGGCGA
>JABSTR010002887.1:0-18663 GCA_013339765.2 Haemaphysalis longicornis | reverse complement strand
CACCGTAAAAAGGCCTTAGGGCCTTCATAGAGGATGCGCCGTGATTACCATAACCACGCTAAAAAAATTGCTACCCACGATTCATGTGTGTTTAGCGGAAGCTACACTGGCCGAGGTTGAGCAGTTTCGCCTGTGCCATGAAGGGCCGTTCTGCGCATGCGCGAGGGGCATTGGATTGGATTGCATTCGATTCGATTGGATTGGCTTGGATTGGATTAGATGGGACTTGGATTGGATTGGATTAAATGGATTGTGTCGGACTTATTTATTTATTTATTTTTTATTTTTATTTTTTTATTTTTAGTTCCGCGATAGACAAGCAACGCATTCAGAGGACACACAATGGCAGCTTACGCTCAAATGATTCAGTCTTGGGTGTGTCAATAAATACATCTGCATCAAGGTTGTTCCACTCAACTATAGTTTTTACAAGAAAAGAAAATGTGAAGACATCAACGCGTGGCACATATGGCATCACAGCATGAGAGTGACCTGTTCGTGGCGACACTCGCCCTGGGGGGGTACAAGTATAGCCTGGAATCCAAGTTGAATTTATTATTATACAGACGGTACAAGAATTTCAGCCTAGCTATTTTTCTACGCGCTGAAAGTTCGGGCAAAACCGGCACGAGATAATAGTGCAGATACAGACTGCGTTCTTCGGTACGCACCGAATATAAACCTTGCGGCTAGCCTTTGAATCCGTTCCAATTTGTTTATCAAACCCACTTTGTGCGGATCCCACACTATACTAGCGTACTGCAGTGTCGGCCGTATAATTGGTTGGTACGCCTTGAGCTTGACCTCAGGTGTAGCATCTTTTAACTTTCGCCTTAACAGACCGAGTTTGCGTTGAGCAGATCCGTAGATGTTATCAATGTGCTCGTTCCAGTTCAAATTGTTCTTATTGTGACCCCGAGATACTTAAGCTTACTGGCATGCTGAAGCGGAATATTATTTATTGCGTAATTAAAAGGCAACGGGGTTTTCTTGCTAGACACAGTCATGTAAGCCGATTTATCAAAATTAATTTTCCTGTCCCACGTAACACACCAATCGTAAATTTTTTGAAGGCTTTCGTTTAACAGCACTTGATCTTGAACATTCTTGACGCGACAATAAATGAGGCAATCATCCACAAATAGACGTAGTTCAATCCTAGAATCAATGTCATTAGCAATGTCATTACATTGTGTTGCGTCATAGCCGCGGCAGACGCACTGGCGCCGGTGCGTGCCCAGGTGTGCGCCTCAATTGCGCAGTAGCCAAGTCTGACGCTGCGTCGGAGCCGCTTGATAGCCGTTTCACGTGGCTCGGGAAGAGGCGGGCTGAACATGCACAAGGAGCAGTGACTGGACAGGACTGGACTTTCAGTTAATAACCAGGAACAATGCTGAACCACAAATTACAAACAAACGTGTTTGCTTCGTGCACCCCTTGGACATCGACCCAGTCAAACCTCACGTTGAGGCTCGGCACCGCAGCTTTGCTGGCCATCCCTGTTCACAGGGTGGAAGGGCTCTGAATTTTTTAAATACGACCTAATGAGGTCTAAACCTTTCTCCTTTTCCGCGAATCCCGTAGCAGTTTAGCTTATCAATTAAAATACTGTGAATAATGGAGTCGAAAGGTTTGCTAAGATCGGCAAAAATCGCAACAGAGAAAAGATTTTTTTCAATGTTCTGTAATAGATATTCTTTTAAGGTAAGCAGAGCAGTTTCAGTTGATCTACCTTTCCTAAATCCAAATTGAGAGTCAGTTATGATTCCTTGTTTGCCAAAGAATTTTGTAATACGAGTGAAAATTACTTTTTCGAGTCCTTTCGAGAAGACTGGCCAAATGGATATTGGGCGGTAGTTTGTAGGCAGATTTCGGTTCCCCCTTTGTAAATCACGGACACCCTGGACCGTTTCATTGCACTAGGGAAAGTACCAGATTACAGAGCCAAGTTAAAATATGTGTTAGTACAGATACAATTGATGGCAGTACATACTTAATTGGTAGTATCTGCAAATTGTCTGCGTCTAATGCTCGTGAGTTTCACAGTCCCGTGAAGACAGCAAGAACTTCGCACTCATCAGTCGGTTCGAGAAATATACTATTAGGAACAGAACTAATTCTTTGGTCGGTCAGCTCAAGAGCATCGTGGGGAGAAGCGGCAACATTTACAAAATAAGAGTTCATATAATCGGCAAGGGCTGTGACATCGCATCCGGCCGGTTATTGTTCTTTTCACGTCCCAAAACGTTGTTCATTGCTTTCCATGCTGCTTCTGGGCGTTGTTTGTTTATGTTCTCAAATAAATGTTCGTAATATTGAAACTTTGCTTGTCGAAGTTCTTTATTTAGTTGGTTTCGAAACTTTTTAAATTCTAAGAACTTGTCTTTCGAACGTGTGCGCAGAAAACTCTGAAAAATAGGATTTTTATCTTCGATCTTTTTAAATGTTCTCGAGTTATCCAAGGCTTTCGTGCCTTTTTTGATGATCTATATACCCTGAAAGGGAAGTGCTTAGAATAGATGTGGATGAATATCTTGATGAATTCATTATAGGCGTTGTCTGCAGTTTGTTTATCTTTAACAGAAATCCACTGTTGCAAAGCTATTTCACGCCTAAAAGACTCAAGACAACCCTCGGTGACACATTGCACTATGACTGCTGGATTTTTTTTCTTTTTTGTTTGCGTGTTCGCTCTGGTATGTTAATACGGGGCAATGGTCACTAATATAACATGAAATAGTACCAGCGCTAAGGATCACTGTGCTAATGTTTGTTATTAATAAATATAACGCTGTTGATGAAGAGCTTGTAATACTGGTTGCAGTGGATATTACATTTGTTAAAGCGGATGACAGAAACAGTGCATTGAAATCACGTGTATCGGCATTTTGTTCTAATACATTCAGGTTGAAGTCACCTCCACTAATAAGACGAAAATTGTGTTTGCCAACGTAATCAAGGAAATTTTAAAAGAAGTTTATGAAAGATGAGAAGTTTCCATTGGGAGGCCGGTAAAGAACTGAGATTGTCTTTTTTACTTTGAACTGTTAACATTTCATAGTCACCAGTGACAGTGCTGAATTCTGAGACAATGGTACAGTTTTTCCTTTTCAAAGTAAAGAGAGCGACACCACCACCTCGACGATTTGAACGATTTAGGTAAAACTGTTCATATCCATCTACCTGTATCATATTGCAGCCTTCTGAATACCACGTCTCAGATAACATTATTATGCTAAATTTAAAACGGAATTCGTTAAAGAAAAGCTTGATTTCGTCCTCTTTATTACATGCGGAACGGGTATTTATATGTAGAACAGATTCAGACAAATTATTTTCTAGTTTTATTTGAGAGGGTGTAATGAGCTCCCAGTAATTCATAAGGACTTTATCTATTGCGCGTTGTCAGTTCGACACCCTGACACCAGCGCTCAAGCCATATCGTCTGCAGTGCCGGTCCCGCTGCTGGCGACAGCAGGTTCCGGGATTGCTGGACGCGAGAAGATCTTATCCATGTCGTCTTCACAAGTTATGCGAACCATGGGAGAGTTATGAGTGCGCTTAGCGAAAATCTGTCCGTTGTTCGTCCACACCGACTTCCATTTATGTTCATGCTTCTTTTTGATTGCTAGAACAAGCAGTCGCTTTCGCGCCGGACAAAGATGCTCATTGACATAAATGGGCGTTGCCTCACTCATGCCGATGGCGTTGTTCATGGGACGCGCTTTTCTAGCCTTTTTTTTAAAACAGCGTCGCGTTTTGCCCGTGACCGAAACTGGACGACGATATTGGTCTTATCTGCACCCCGTGTAGGCACTCTGTGACAGACTTCAAAGTCGGCGCCCGTAATCTGCTCCTTTATGGCATCGCCAATCTTAGCCAGAAGGTCAGAAACCGATTCGTTTTCAGTCTGAATCACCCCTTGTATCTCGAGGTTGTTTTTCCTCGAGTACCGTTCCATGGTTGTTAGCCGCTTTTCTTGTTCCTTCGTCTCGTTTTCAGCGGCCATACATCTAGAAAGAAGCACTTCCTTTTCTTTCGTCAATTGCTTGTTTTTTGCAACCTCGTCGTCCAGTTTTTTCTTCAGGTCCTTCACTTCCGCGTGGGCAAACTCTACGCTCTTTGCTAGGTTAGTTTGGGTGACTTTCAATTCGGGAATTTCATTTCGCAGCTCCCTTTCCATCGATTCGCGAAACAGTTTGTTGCTTCCTTCTGCATTTCCTCCTTCCACGTAGCCAGTTCACATTTCACATCATCCTTCATTTAGACAAGTCCTTAGACATTTTGACAGGGATGCAAGCAACAATGGAATGCTCGAAATGTACACTTTGGCAGTGACGACTGAGCCGAAAACAACAGAACTTCTACTGAAAGGTGATACAACCCAGGGTAACACTAACCTGTGACGAAAAATGATGCAGAACTTATTCGGTTGCACGCGTGGCCCGTCGTCGCTGCCAAGTGACACCGAAGGCCGGAAGATGCTTCTTTGTAGTGGTTGGGCAGTGACGTCATCCAAGGGAATCCGCAGACGCAGCTGATATCACCGCCTTCTTTGCAGAATTGTTGTCAAGCTTCTCAAGCCGAAACCCGGAATGGCGTCCGCATTGGGCTGGATAGCTCCCGGTGTTCTCTGCAGCTGCGCGGCCGGCTCCTGTGACGAAAAATGATGCAGAACTTATTCGGTTGCACGCGTGGCCCGTCGTCGCCGCCAAGTGGTACCGAAGGCCGGGAAGATGCTTCTTTTGTAGTGGTGGGCAGTGACGTCATCCAAGGGAATCCGCAGACGCAGCTGATATCACCGCCTTCTTTGCAGAATTGTTGTCAAGCTTCTCAAGCCGAAACCCGGAATGGCGTCCGCATTGGGCTGGATAGCTCCCGGTGTTCTCTGCAGCTGCGCGGCCGGCTCCTGTGACGAAAAATGATGCAGAACTTATTCGGTTGCACGCGTGGCCCGTCGTCGCTGCCAAGTGGTACCGAAGGCCGGGAAGATGCTTCTTTTGTAGTGGTTGGGCAGTGACGTCATCCAAGGGAATCCGCAGACGCAGCTGATATCACCGCCTTCTTTGCAGAATTGTTGTCAAGCTTCTCAAGCCGAAACCCGGAATGGCGTCCGCATTGGGCTGGATAGCTCCCGGTGTTCTCTGCAGCTGCGCGGCCGGCTCCTGTGACGAAAAATGATGCAGAACTTATTCGGTTGCACGCGTGGCCCGTCGTCGCCGCCAAGTGACACCGAAGGCCGGGAAGATGCTTCTTTTGTAGTGGTTGGGCAGTGACGTCATCCAAGGGAATCCGCAGACGCAGCTGATATCACCGCCTTCTTTGCAGAATTGTTGTCAAGCTTCTCAAGCCGAAACCCGGAATGGCGTCCGCATTGGGCTGGATAGCTCCCGGTGTTCTCTGCAGCTGCGCGGCCGGCTCCTGTGACGAAAAATGATGCAGAACTTATTCGGTTGCACGCGTGGCCCGTCGTCGCCGCCAAGTGACACCGAAGGCCGGGAAAGCTCTTCTTTTGTAGTGGTTGGGCAGTGACGTCATCCAAGGGAATCCGCAGACGCAGCTGATATCACCGCCTTCTTTGCAGAATTGTTGTCAAGCTTTCAAGCCGAAACCCGGAATGGCGTCCGCATTGGGCTGGATAGCTCCCGGTGTTCTCTGCAGCTGCGCGGCCGGCTCCTGTGACGAAAAATGATGCAGAACTTATTCGGTTGCACGCGTGGCCCGTCGTCGCCGCCAAGTGGTACCGAAGGCCGGGAAGATGCTTCTTTTGTAGTGGTTGGGCAGTGACGTCATCCAAGGGAATCCGCAGACGCAGCTGATATCACCGCCTTCTTTGCAGAATTGTTGTCGCTTCTCAAGCCGAAACCCGGAATGGCGTCCGCATTGGGCTGGATAGCTCCCGGTGTTCTCTGCAGCTGCGCGGCCGGCTCCTGTGACGAAAAATGATGCAGAACTTATTCGGTTGCACGCGTGGCCGTCGTCGCCGCCAAGTGACACCGAAGGCCGGGAAGATGCTTCTTTTGTAGTGGTTGGGCAGTGACGTCATCCAAGGGAATCCGCAGACGCAGCTGATATCACCGCCTTCTTTTGCAGAATTGTTGTCAAGCTTCTCAAGCCGAAACCCGGAATGGCGTCCGCATTGGGCTGGATAGCTCCCGGTGTTCTCTGCAGCTGCGCGGCCGGCTCCTGTGACGAAAAATGATGCAGAACTTATTCGGTTGCACGCGTGGCCCGTCGTCGCCGCCAAGTGGTACCGAAGGCCGGGAAGATGCTTCTTTTGTAGTGGTTGGGCAGTGACGTCATCCAAGGGAATCCGCAGACGCAGCTGATATCACCGCCTTCTTTGCAGAATTGTTGTCAAGCTTCTCAAGCCGAAACCCGGAATGGCGTCCGCATTGGGCTGGATAGCTCCCGGTGTTCTCTGCAGCTGCGCGGCCGGCTCCTGTGACGAAAAATGATGCAGAACTTATTCGGTTGCACGCGTGGCCCGTCGTCGCCGCCAAGTGGTACCGAAGGCCGGGAAGATGCTTCTTTTGTAGTGGTTGGGCAGTGACGTCATCCAAGGGAATCCGCAGACGCAGCTGATATCACCGCCTTCTTTGCAGAATTGTTGTCAAGCTTCTCAAGCCGAAACCCGGAATGGCGTCCGCATTGGGCTGGATAGCTCCCGGTGTTCTCTGCAGCTGCGCGGCCGGCTCCTGTGACGAAAAATGATGCAGAACTTATTCGGTTGCACGCGTGGCCCGTCGTCGCCGCCAAGTGGTACCGAAGGCCGGGAAGATGCTTCTTTTGTAGTGGTTGGGCAGTGACGTCATCCAAGGGAATCCGCAGACGCAGCTGATATCACCGCCTTCTTTGCAGAATTGTTGTCAAGCTTCTCAAGCCGAAACCCGGAATGGCGTCCGCATTGGGCTGGATAGCTCCCGGTGTTCTCTGCAGCTGCGCGGCCGGCTCCTGTGACGAAAAATGATGCAGAACTTATTCGGTTGCACGCGTGGCCCGTCGTCGCCGCCAAGTGGTACCGAAGGCCGGGAAGATGCTTCTTTTGTAGTGGTTGGGCAGTGACGTCATCCAAGGGAATCCGCAGACGCAGCTGATATCACCGCCTTCTTTGCAGAATTGTTGTCGAGCTTCTCAAGCCGAAACCCGGAATGGCGTCCGCATTGGGCTGGATAGCTCCCGGTGTTCTCTGCAGCTGCGCGGCCGGCTCCTGTGACGAAAAATGATGCAGAACTTATTCGGTTGCACGCGTGGCCCGTCGTCGCGCCGCCAGTGGTACCGAAGGCCGGGAAGATGCTTCTTTTGTAGTGGTTGGGCAGTGACGTCATCCAAGGGAATCCGCAGACGCAGCTGATATCACCGCCTTCTTTACAGAATTGTTGTCGAAGCTTCTCAAGCGCGAAACCCGGAATGGCGTCCGCATTGGGCTGGATAGCTCCCGGTGTTCTCTGCAGCTGCGCGGCCGGCCGGCTCCTGTGACGAAAATGATGCAGAACTTATTCGGTTGCACGCGTGGCCCGTCGTCGCTGCCAAGTGGTACCGAAGGCCGGGAAGATGCTTCTTTTGTGAGTGGATTGGGCAGTGACGTCATCCAAGGGAATCCGCAGACGCAGCTGGATATCACCCCTTCTTTGCAGAATTGTTGTCAAGCTTCTCAAGCCGAAACCCGAATGGCGTCCGCATTGGGCTGGATAGCTCCCGCTGTTCTCTGGCAGCTGCGCGTGCCGGCTCCTGTGACGAAAAAATGATGCAGTAACTTATTCGGTTGTCACGCGTGGCCCGTCTCGCTCGCCAAAATGGTACCGAAGGCCGGGAAGATGCTTCTTTTGTAGTGGGTGGGCAGTGACGGTCATCCAAGGGAATCCGCAGACGCAGCTGATATCACCACCTTCTTGACCTTTCTTACAGAATTGTTGTCAAGCTTTCAAGCCGAACCCGGAATGGTCGTCCGCATTGGGCTGGATAGCTCCCGGTGTTCTCTGCAGCTGCGCGCGGCCGGCTCTCTGTGACGAAAAATGATGCAAACTTATTCGGTTGCACGCGTGGCCCGTCGTCGCTGCCAAGTGGTACCGAAGGCCGGAAGATTCTTCTTTTGTAGTAGTTGGGCAGTGACGTCATCCAAGGGAATCCGCAGACGCAGCTGATATCACCGCCTTCTTTTCATAATTGTTGTCGAGCTTCTCAAGCCGAAACCCGGAATGGCGTCCGCATTGGGCTGGATAGCTCCCGGTGTTCTCTGCAGCTGCGCGGCCGGCTCCTGTGACGAAAAATGATGCAGAACTTATTCGGTTGCACGCGTGGCCCGTCGTCGCTGCCAAGTGACACCGAAGGCCGGGAAGATGCTTCTTTTGTAGTGGTTGGGCAGTGACGTCATCCAGGGATCCGCAGACCAGCTGATATCATCACCACCTTCTTTGCAGAATTGTTGTCGAGCTTCTCAAGCGAACCCGGAATGGCGTCCGCATTGGGCTGGATAGCTCCCGGTGTTCTCTGCAGCTGCGCGGGCCGGCTCCTGTGACGAAAAATGATGCAGAACTTATTCGGTTGCACGCGTGGCCCGTCGTCGCTGCCAAGTGGTACCCGAAGGCCGGGAAGATGCTTCTTTTGTAGTGGTTGGGCAGTGACGGTCATCCAAGGGAATCCGCAGACGCAGCTGATATCACCGCCTTCTTGCAGAATTGTTGTCAGCTTCTAAGCCGAAACCCGGAATGGCGTCCGCATTGGGCTGGATAGCTCCCGGTGTTCTCTGCAGCTGCGCGGCCGGCTCCTGTGACGAAAATGATGCAGAACTTATTCGGTTTGCACGCGTGGCCCGTCGTCGCTGCCAATGACACCGAAGGCCGGGAAGATGCTTCTTTTGTAGTGGTTGGGCAGTGACGTCATCCAAGGGAATCCGCAGACGCAGCTGATATCACCGCCTTCTTCTGCAGAATTGTTGTCAAGCTTCTCAAGCCGAAACCCGGAATGGCGTCCGCATTGGGCTGGATAGCTCCCGGTGTTCTCTGCAGCTGCGCGGCCGGCTCCTGTGACGAAAAATGATGCAGAACTTATTCGGTTGCACGCGTGGCCCGTCGTCGCTGCCAAGTGGTACCGAAGGCCGGGAAGATGCTTCTTTTGTAGTGGTTGGGCAGTGACGTCATCCAAGGAATCCGCAGACGCAGCTGATATCACCGCCTTCTTTGCAGAATTGTTGTCAAGCTTCTCAAGCCGAAACCCGGAATGGCGTCCGCATTGGGCTGGATAGGCTCCCGGTGTTCTCTGCAGCTGCGCGGCCGGCTCCTGTGACGAAAAATGTATGCAGAACTTATTCGGTTGCACGCGTGGCCCGTCGTCGCTGCCAAGTGACCAAGTAGCTTCCAAAGCATACATGAAAACGACAAGGCATCTTTTCTAGATTTCAAACAGGTGGTTTACTATTGTAGACTACATCGCTGGCCGTTCCACCCACGTGAGATATGTTCGGGTATGCTTTAAATAATATTGAGCTATAAGGGATCCCGTACATGGGAACAATAAACGGCCGTTGGAACGGGAAGCAGCTCACGGCACTGTGCAGCGCTTGCTTTGCCTCTTAAGTACAGCTTGTGATAATATCAATAAAAATGCAAAGATCTTGTCACTAAAGCGAAATATTAGAGTGAAGTTGGATTATTTCCAAGAAGAACGTTAATGGTGTGTGGTGGTCTTACCGGCGCCTTTCCGAGCAAGAACTAGCAGATGACGGCCGAGACCGATCTCAACTAAACTCCTAAGATGACTAAGATAGCGCAACTGCTCCCTCCTTCTCCGCCGCCTCTCTTCTTTTTTTTTTTTGCCTCACCCGCGCCGCCGCCCCCTCTAACTCCGCGGCGGTGCCGCCATTTTTGTTGGCATCGTCAGAGCAGACGCCCTAAGTACGCTACGGCCGCGCGCTGCAGTTTACTCTTGCAGTTTGCTCTGGTTTTTGTGCCCAATCGCTGTTGGTTGGTATTCATAGGGTTTCCAAGTCCTGTTTTGCCAACAAGCACTAAGAGAGGCTGGTTGGTTTTATATTTTTGTCTACAAGGGGATATGTGCGGGGTGGATGCCGCTATCACATAAGCACAGCGCGGTGTTTGTTTACGTCAGCGGCATAAAGCGGCTTGCTGCAATATCTCAAGATAGTACGCAATCGTGAAAGAATGGAACTTGAGCATTCCAAATTACTGTTACGGTAAGACTATGTTCGACTACCGACGTAACAGCTATGGACGTACAAAATGACGTGTCACGCAGTTTGGTTGACTGAGACGTGAATTGACGCCATTCTTCAAGTTATTACGACCGTTGCGGCAAAACAGTCTGAACCCTGCCTATTTAGATTCTTGCCTTCGTGTGATTGAGTAGCAATCACTGCAATCACTGCGCAGAGGAATTGTGCATGGTTGGCAGCAGTATACATTTTATCCAGTCAGTTCTAGCGCTGCGCTGGCTTCCTTGCGTTTCTTACTCTATTTGTAAATCATTAGCGGAGTTCAGTCTGCGCCCGCTTTTACTACCCGACATACATCCTACCTTAATTCCGTAGTTTCGAGCGCTTTGCCGTTTTTCTAGAACATATTTTTTTACCATCATGTCGTTATAGGCCGCTATGAATAAATAAAAAAAATAAAAAAAATATAAAGGGCTGTTCAGCACCAAAAAAGGGTGGCTGTTCAGCACCACTTGTCAGCAGCGGTCGCGGCTGAAGGAGCGCCGAACTGAGACACGCTGCTTTATTCTTACAGGTTAGTGCCAGTATCCATTGCTTTCTTCGGATAGCATCCTGCTGTGACCGCTGCTGCCCTTGTGTGCTGGTGCTTACATTGTTTGTCCATGCGCTCCAACGCAGAATTTTCAAATCGGCTAGACGAGCTTGAGGCTCTGTCCGATAGCAAAGCGGCTGACATGGATGAGCGAATCAAGCGGCTTGAAGATTCGTCTGAAAGCTGGCTGAACGACATGGCGGATAAGCTTGACGAAAAATTTAAGCTGAAATTGCTTGAGTCGGATCCAAACCTTGAGGCCATGAGCGCGCAGTTGACGGACTTTGCTACCAGGCGTGTCAATGATGGAGACCCTTGTTGAAAAGGTGAAAGCTGAAAATGCCAGTTTTATTATTGCTAACAAAGCACTTAAGACCCAAAACGAAACGTTGGCAAAAAAAGTGAGCGAGGTCGAACAGTATTCACGCGCTAACAACACCGAACTCAAAGGCATCTCTTGCACACAAGGCGGAAACTGCGCTGATATAGTTAAGGCTATCGGAGCCAAGATCAGCTGCCCGATCGTTGACACAGACCTAGACATCGTTCACCGAGTACCAGTACGGGCGGAGGGAAGGACACCTAACTTAATAGCTCGTTTCTGTTCTCGTTCGAAAAAGCAGAAATTTTTAAGTAAAGCGCGCAAAAGCTCGGGTTAACCAAAGAATCTCACCTTTCTCTGGAACCGAATTCTACCCTGTCTGCGCTAATGATCATTTGCCAGCCAGAAAACAAGCGGCTATTTGCCAAAGCCCTTGCCCTCAAAAAAAGAAACGAGTGGAAATTCCTGTGGACGCACACCGGTCAGGCAGTGTGATTATAGTCGTGTCTATCGCATCGAGACCGAAGCAAACTTGGCAGTGTTCCGTTAGATCTGCGCAGATTTATCATAGTTTTTCTTCAGTATGGCATCATACTTTTCCACCCTTGAAGCTCAAAACTTTCTTTACAATAGTGGTTTATCAGCCACACACTTTAACGCACGTAGCCTCATTATGACGATATTCTTGCTCAGTTATCCTCTTTGAATCACTATTTTTCGTTTTATTTGCGTATCACAGACTTGGCTATCCCCCGATGATGCCAATCTTTTTGCTTTCCCAAAATTAATACACCAGAATACAACAATCGCTCAACAAGTAATCACGGTGGCACCGCAATCTTTGTTGCCTCTAACATGAACTATAAACGTCTTTCCGTTGGAAAATGCGAGTCAGTTTGGATAGAATTGGATGAACCGTCATTAGCTACTGAGTTTTGTAAAACTGTTATCGGCCTTCATGTACCGTTCACCTTCATCACCAGTGTGGACATTTTGTACAGAATTAACCAGACTCCTCAGCTCACCAGCAACAGAACAGAAAAATGTAGTAATTTAGGCGATATCAATATTAATCTGTCAGGTGAGCGTAACCCTTCGTGTGTCGATTACACCAACTGATTCCTTGGCTTTGGCTATGAATCACTGGTTAGCATTCCAACTAGATGTGTCCTGAATACAAATGGCACGATTATTGACCATATTGTTTCAGATTTCATCCCTCAAGAAGACTGTGGCATTCTTGAATTTAGCCCGACGGACCACTATCCCATATTTTTTCGTCTCGACTGCCACGCGAAAAAACAAAATAGGACATTTTATAAAACTCTCTGCGCTTAATAAGGAAGAGTTCGCTAGCCAGGGGGGTCCGGACAGTTTATCGAACGGCGTTTTATCGTTATATGCGAACGCCGTTTTATCGACGGACGCTTTTTATCGAAGCCGTTTATCGAAAGTGTTTTTTCTGGCCTTTCTTGCCACAAAATTTTCAGCACGTTTTTTAAGTTTCCTCCTCGCTATGTAATTTGCAAATATTTTCTCCACAGCGAGACTATTTAACAGAATTGTAGCCTTTGTTCTAGTTGTCTTTTATTTCGAGCGTGCTTTTTATTGTTTTTTGTGATGCGCGAAATTTGTCTCCACAATTTTTTTCGTTCTGTTTATTCCGCAGATGGTACTGCCATAACGAATCTCCTTGTGTTGCCTTTTTATTATGAGGCATAAAAACAGTAAGGTAAAAATAATAAACACCAGAATAGCGAAATCGTGAAGGTCTCCTCAATACAGCACCGTCACCCGATTACATGAAATAAAAATGTAAAATCGAAAAAATTGAGAACCAGCAAACAATATCTAATGTGCCCTGTGCGAGTAGCTGAACAAAGCACCCAAAAAACCAACAAAATGCGCTGTCTGGTCTGGCGTGCTCCTCCAAGGCCACCAGGGAAACGTAATGGTGAATCGAATTATGTGTGAAGAGTGCTGACGCGTTAGTAGACAATTTTACGAAATGCTATATTTTTTATTTGAGCATGATTAACGAAAAACATAAATTGTGAGTTGTCCAAGTTACGAGTTTCCCTAGTGCGAGATGACATATGACGACTTGTCCTACTTGACCAGTTCACCCATGGCCCATGAAGAGTTGGCTGTGACGGGTTCACTAGTGACGAGTTCTCCTAGACTTCACCACCTCTCTTGGGGCCTCACTTTCACTGTGGGAACCCCTCCCATGTTCCATTCATATAGCGCTAAGCTTTCTGAAGTTCTTGGCACGATATTTTTCCAGATGCAAACAATGTGACCACATGGTCCGAGTAGGAGTCCCGTGCAAACCACGTGACTAGAAAAATTGGGGGAGGACATGACTTGGGATCAGATTATGATAAACCATATATTTGGCAACACCAACCTAAATACACTGATGCACATCTAAGGAATATTGCGCACTGGGTTAGGCTTCCAATTATAGTGGCAAATTTATAATACAAACAAGGGGGACATACATGCTTGAGTGCAATCATTGAAGCCGCAAAAACAAAAAAAATCTAATAAAACAAAGGTGACAGAAAACACGAGAAAGACGCGTTAACATATACAGGCAGGTTTTTGTATGTAATGCACGGCAAAGATAATATGGGATGAAGCTAACTCCAACTTAGGTTAATGCGATGGCGAGTTAAACAACATAAACCACGAAAATTTCAATGAAAGCCGAAAACCACACTATTGATAAAACGGACGTGGTGGTTCGATAAAACGTCATTCGATAAAACGGCATTCGATAAAACGGGCATTTTTTCGATAAAACGGCCTTCGATAAAACGGTGTTCGATAAACTGTCTGGGAACCCTAGCCAGGTGCTTCAGGCGGATTGGTCAGGTGTTTACACGTTAACAGACGCTGAATCGGCCTATAATAAGATGGTATGCATTGTTAAAGAGTGTTCGGATAAGACTTCGGCGGTTGTTAAGTGTAATAGAAAGTTCCCGGCTCCTCACAGCCCCTGGCTAACTAATGGACTACTAAAGCCAATGCGAAAAGGAGAAAATATGTATAAGAAAACAAAAAGCGGCCTTTTAACACGAATTTGAAGGATCGGTGTAAAATGTACTGCAATATCCTTAATAGGCTGCTGAAGACAGCCAAAAGCATATTTTACGAAAATAAGATAGATCAGGACGGCAACGACGTAAAACAGAAATGTTAAATAATTAACAATTTCCTTAACAATAACGCGATGCACTCTCATGTATCGAAATTAATATCCTCCGACATCGAATACAATGACCCATTCGACATTGCAAATATATTTAATGAACAATTTTGTGGGAGCCAACTCCATACGCCACGAACCTCATGAACCTCAACCATTACAACCATTACATACGCCACGAACCTCAACCATTACAACGAATTCCCCAGTCCTTTTTCCTTCTCCCGACTACCCCGGATGAAATCACTGCCATAATAAAAGACATCAAAGTAACTAGTGCAGGCCTTGACCATATTTATCCCAGTACTATTAAATTAGTACGGTATGCCATAGGAACCCCCTTGAGCCATGTAATTAACTTGATGTTTTCAACTGGAGTATTTCCCCACCAGCTTAGAAAAGCAAAAGTAATTCCAGTCTTCAAAAAAGGAAACAGAGAATGTGCTGCCAATTACCGTCCGATCTCCATTTTGTCATTCTTAAGCAAAGTTGTTGAAAAGTGTTTTGTAAATCGCTTGATGAAATATCTATCCAAATTTAACATCTTCTCACCTCATCAATATGGCTTTCGGGCTGGTTTGTCGACTGACTGCGCCGTGCTTTCTTTCACAGATAAAATTAAAACTGCAATAGACTCGGGATGCTATGCTCTCGCGTTATTTGTAGACCTTAGCAAAGCATTTGATTCCATTAATCACAGTATCTTGTTAGATAAACTCGAAGCCATAGGTGTTGGTCCAGCTCTAACTTTTATTAGTAGTTATTTGTCAAATAGGAAGCAGGCCGTATTTATATCTAACGTAACATCAAGTTTCAAAACCACAAATAAAGGCGTCCCACAAGGATCAATCCTCGGGCCAATCTTATTTTTAATCTACATCAATGATCTTCCCACCTGCCTTACTAGCTGTGAACCATTTCTTTATGCAGATGACACGACCATATTATCATCTAGTACATCAGTTGCCTCCGTTACGTCTAACCTCAGCAATGATTTCAACAATATTTTGCTTTGGTGTCGTAATAACTGTCTACACATTAATGCAACTAAGACAACTTTTATGGTTTTTCATTCGCACCAAAAGCCACTCACCTGCAATACAGTTATCTTGTCGAACAATTATTCAATACCTATGGTTAACCAATGTTCATTCCTGTGTGTTGTTCTCGATACAAATTTGAAATACACTGACCATATTGCCCATGTGAAACGGAAAGCTGCCCTCGGCATTGGCATCCTCTTAAAGGCCCGCCCATTCTTTAAAACTCCCACACTAATCTCACTTTACTTTGCTTTTGTTCACAGTCATTTCTCGTACTGCACCGCATCTTGGGGCAATACATACCCGACCCACTTAATTCCTTTACAACACCTGCAGAACCAAGCTATTCGGATCATCACTTTCAGTCCATACTGGACTAACTCACGGTCTCAAATCTCGTGAAATTCAGCCTCCTTGTTTACCTGTTCAAATCTGTGCATGACCTGTGTTCATTTAGCATATTCAACCGCGATTCACTAAAAATATTGAATTCCACCAGGTTCGCTTCGACTGGCAACCTACTTCTACCTAAAATACGCACCAATTATGGCAAGCTGAATACTACGTTTGTGGATGTAAATAACTGAAATTCTCTCCCGACAGAAATAAAACAATCGCTATCTTTACCAAGCTTTAAGAACAATCTCCGTGCATATTTATTCAACCTGAATGAATAATTTGCTTAACTGGTTGGACCCTATGTTTTTACGCTGTATTTGTCATTGCACTCCTGACCTGTTTATTACATTACTATTTTTGCGACATTGTTTTCAACGATCTTTGTTAAATTTCGCACGGTGCACATATAGCATTCATAAAAAGCTCTGAGTTGTATTTCCCACTACCGCATTATTCCTTTTTTTCACTGCTGACTTTGCTGCAGAATTGAATGTTTTATTTTCTATCTGTAATAGGAGGTCCCCCTCCAGCCTCGTGCTCTGGACGACCTCCTTGTGTACATTTTGTTATGGAAATATGTTTTCGGCAGATAAATTTCTTCTTCTTCTTCTTCTTCTTCTTCTATACACACACCACTGTTGTGCGTGTGTGCACATACAGCGACGTGAAAAACAACTGCTGCCTCGAATTCGCAGCCGAATACATTCAACTGCAATTTCGGTGGTACGAACCGAGTGAACCGAGTGCGAACCGAGTGAGAACGTAGGCTTGCATTTTCGGAAATAGCACCAGAGAAGACTGCGGTTAATCGAACATAGATGTAAACTGAAAGGAGAGATTTGCGGCCTTTTGTTTCTCATGTATATATATGAGAAACTTGAGCAGGCATATATATATATATATATATATATATATATATATATATATATATATATATATATATATATATATATGTATACAGTGGTCAACAGCTCTATGCTAACTATCTCCTACCCTTGCAAGGAGATTGGCCGTCGTGCAATAACGGCAAGGAAGATGAAGTACCGGTGAACTGGACAGGGGTATCATCTTCAGCGTGGACCGCGAGAAGAGCGCGTGAGAGCCAGCCGTGTGCCCCGCTTGCTTTGGACTGCCTTCTCTGAGCATCCTGCCGCATTTCCTTCCGCAATAAACCCATCTTACAGTTTGGTGAAGGTGTGGGGTACCATCTTCGTCCTCGCCCCCAGCATCACGCCGTCTTGGCTCCTGAGGCGATCTTCTCCAGGCTCTTGGACCGCGTCGACATGCCCCCAGCCCCGGTGAGCCATCACGACAGCTGTTCCCCAGCCCATGCCCCCAGCCTATGACGAGCCGAAATCAGCCGAGACGTGAGAAGCCGCGATCAGACAAGACGACGATGCCGTCCCCCTGCCTCGTTCGCCGGCGCGTCTTCTCAAGGGCTTTGGACCTTGCTTCATGACGTCGGCGGGCATGGCTGTTCCGGGGCCAGTGTTCACCAAGCTCTTCATCCTCATCCGTGGTGGCAACGACGTCTTCACTGTGTATTATCATTTCATTGTTCGTAGTCACTACACTCGCTCACCTACTGAGGCCTCGACCGGGACGGTCTCCCTCGACGGCGGGGTTATGTTACAAGACGACGACGAGGATGCGAACAACGAAACGTGGTGCAACGTGCGAAGAAGAAGAAGCGGGGCGGGCGCGCAGCCAGCGCCGGTTCTGTGTCATGGCCGACATCTTGTAAATAGTGAAATACATCGTTCGCCCATCTCATGGTTCACGTCCTTTGTCCTGCCACCACGTAACAATATAGTATATATATATATATATAATATATATATATATATATATATATATATATATATATATATATATATATATATATATATATATATATATCGCGAAATCAGAATAGGAAATGAGGGGCTCGTTGAAAACCAGACCGGTATTCTGTAGGTCGTGGGTTCGTTTTTACCGTTCCAGGCTGTTTATATATATATATTGAAAGGGGGTTTATTGGTAGCGAAGCGCAGTCACCGAAACGAGTAGACCAGGCTATGTCGGACAGACCGTCTTCTGCTTCGTCCGTGTCGCGGCCACTGCTGGCGATGATTCGTGAGCCAGACTAGCCTGATTCGTGAACCAGCCATACGGGCGGATGGCCAGTGGTTGCACCAATTTCTCATTACAACATTAAAATTACCCCCCCCCCCGGAGAAGAGAGGGCCATCCTGGCTGTTGCGTCATGGCGCCGAAGAAACGATCGGTTCGTGGTAAGGCTTCAAACGCTGCGCGTGCACAGTTTCACGACCGCGCCTTCGGAGGTCCGTTCAAGGGGTCATAGGCTCTACAACGTATGTGACTGGGGAAACTCGTTCACAGACGCGGTAAGGTCCATGATATTTCGACAGGAGCTTGCTGGATAGTCCCGGTGTAGTAAGAGGGCACCCAAAGCAACCCAGGGAGCCAGGTATATGGGTGGGGTCGGCAGCAACGCCATCACGACGAGATTTTAAATGCAGAGCATTTCAGTAAACTCACGATGTCACCCGCGTTGACGTCCGTAGTCCGCACCGTCGTTGTCCCTACTATATAAAAAAAAGTACTATCCGGCGCAGGTTTCGATCACGTCGACCCTGCGGGCGGAACGCAATGTACATGGTTCCGCCCGTTGTAGAGCCTATGACCCCTTGAACGGACCTCCGAAGGCGCGGTCGTGAAACTGTGCACGTGCAGCGTTTGAAGCCTTACCACGAACCGATCGTTTCTTCGGCGCCATGACGCAACAGCCAGGATGGCCCTCTCTTCTCCGGGGGGGGGGGGGTAATTGTAATGAGAAATTGGTGCAACCACTGGCCAACCGCCCGTATGGCTGGTTTCACAAATAATCGCCAGCAGCGGCCCCGACACAGAAAAAGAAGA
>JABSTR010002886.1:0-40807 GCA_013339765.2 Haemaphysalis longicornis | reverse complement strand
ATGCCCGCACATTCACTAACAGTCAGCAGTGGGAGACCGTGCTGGTCAGCTCCAGCCAGGAAGATCAACTCTGGGCCGGCCAGCTGGCTTAGGACGCTGCCAGAGCCCAAGGGCTCACGGCTGATGACTAAGCAATGCAGTTGGGAAACTGAATAAAGATCTTTTCTCTCTCTTGTGGCCGACGCCGTTCATTAATTGACTGAGAAGGCCAGCGAGCTTGAGTTGGTTCCATACCAGCTTTCCCGGAACACTTTGCTGCAAAACGTTCCTCGATGCAGGCAGAGTCCTTCAATGCTTCTCTGGTCATGAAACTCCCGGCCAAGTTTTGTACCGGGACATAGGCTACCGCGAGGGGCGCAACAGCAGATCGGAGGGCATCGGACGGCCGCTGCTGCACTGTAGCCAGACCGGCCAGCAGAAACGCAGTAGCAGCATGTCCGTTCGCACCAAATTTTTGCGCCACTCACAGAATGACAAGTCCATTTGAGCGGCCCACGACACGTAAAGCGACTGCGCACTGCTGATAAGGCGGCGAGCGTCTGCTTTATCTTCTTACTCCGTGGTCCGTTCCCTGCCAAACGCGCTCTGACCACGCCCCTGGCTGCCCTCCGATCAACACCAGCGCCGCGCCGCGGCAGCGTACGAAACTCTCCCGTAGCGTGACGGCGAAGTTTCATGACCAGAAAGGCATTGAAGGACTCTGACGCAGGTAACAAGACGGCTAGAATAACTAGCTTTCTGTACTATAACGGCTACACGAAAGCGGTAACTTGCATTTCCAGCTTGACGTTGTAGCTTGGTACATTCGCTATCATTTGTGGTTTCATTTACTAAATAGTTGCATAAATCGTACGTATGGCGTTGCGTCCGCTCTCTAGATCCACTGATCTAAAAAACACATAGCGGTTATTTGCGCGTTCCAAGCCGCAACCACAGAACGACGGCTAGAGCCATGCAGAAGTATATAGTGCCGACTGCCAATGACATTCCACTGACGAGCGTTTCATAGCGAGTGGCGCTCTTCGCTGAAGCGACGGGGGCAGTTGCGATACCATAATGTTGAACACTTTTTGTTGAGTAGCAGCACATGTTAAACATTTTCACCGGATGTAGGTAATTGGAGGAGCAATTTTCGCTACCGTAATGACACTGAGTAGGGGCACAACCTGAAAATTTAAATCTGAAATTAAATGCATCAAACATTGTTGGTGAGCCCTTAGCAGCATTTATACGCAGCTTCAAATGGTTCACAGAGCGCCCAGAACTTGGGAGGTGCTTATTTTTATGCTTACACTGTCTTTTGCATATTGATCGCTGCCATCACATTGTACCCTCTTATAGGCTACCTTTCAGGAGTCATTGTGTAACAGTAAGATATTTTTGATACTGAAGTGAAGCTGTGCTGTCTACAGAAAATCGATATGAGGATGGTGAAGTACATTGAAGCTCTTACATCACACGTTAGTACGAGCTTGTTTTTGTTTATTTGCACATTTAGTGTTGTCTAATTTGTTGCTAATGATATTTTGTGCAGCTGGGCCAAGGCAGAATATGGTCGTGATGTACTATTTGCAGAGGCGAGGGTTTCAGGATATGGACCACGTCGCTAGGCGTAATGCCTGCGAAGAAAGGCTCCTTGGCTTGAAGGAAAGAAAGCATGACGATGAAATGCACGATAGGATAGAAGAACGAAGAATGTGGGCTGAGGCTTAAGCCGAAGAGCCCCGCATAACGGCGCCACAATGGCAGGAAGAACGTCGCATCAAGGCTGAAGAGCGCGTGGAGGAACGCCGCATCAGGGCTGGAGAGCAGCGGGCAAGCAACGTGCCCAGGCCGAGGTGTTACGGCTCCTCGCCGGGGAACGTCGCTCTTGTGCTCTTCAGCAGGACGCTCGCTGCAAGCAGGCTGTCAAAAAGTAAGCTATTATGCAGACTGTGCTGGTGGGTTTCCCCCTTCTCCCCTCTTTTTTATGTCATTTCTAGTGAACACTCGTATGTACTTTAAAATGAGTTGAACAATTCTTGTAGTTATTTTAAGCACCCAAGGCATGTTATGTGTTTTTATGCATATGTTTTTCTCGTACCTCCATAGACTGTTCTGTATTACTCGTGTTTAATTTCGGCCACCTGGGAATATTTCACATGGGCTAAGATCT
This sequence comes from Haemaphysalis longicornis, assembly GCA_013339765.2. NCBI lineage: Eukaryota > Metazoa > Arthropoda > Arachnida > Ixodida > Ixodidae > Haemaphysalis > Haemaphysalis longicornis. The sequence goes on along the minus strand of JABSTR010002886.1, from coordinate 38,652 downwards.
GCACATGGGCATTTCGTTTTCCAGCTCCATCAAACCGGAGTGAAGCCTGCATCCTCTGGCTCAGCAGCACAATGCCTCAGTTCATTGAGTAACTACTGAAGTGCGTATCCAGATATGTGGATCTAGCTTTTGAAGACGATAGTCTTTGTCGGGCTACTTACACGCAGAAGTTTGGTTGGTCTATGTCTCTCTGTTCATCGGTGACTCGATTCAGCTACGTGGGTAAACTGAAGGAAAAGCTGCAGTTTGTTTTTAAGTGAAGAAAAAGCTGCAGAAAAGTTTTATATACCCACAGAGAAATGTAAATGTTTAAGTCCGGCGGTAATGTTCATACAAGTCAACATTGTAGAGCAATAACAAGGCATCACGCAAATATAAGGCAGACAATCAATACTTAAGTGATATTTGCAGGGTTACTTTAATAACAACTCGAACCTGTTCTTATTCCTCTTTATGTTGTTTTTGAGCGATCACTCCGCCTTCATGTGGGACGTTTATATTTTATGCAACTTACCACTGCTGCCATACTACCTAGAATGTTTTTGATTTCAGCTTCATATTTGTTTGTAAGCACATCACTGTAAATAGATGATCTGTTTAACGTTGTCACCTCGCCAGAACACACTTCACGCCCCTTCCCCACATACGCACATTGCATGAAAAAGTTAAGGCAAGTAATAGTCGCAATTATCTTACCAGCATCAAAGTGCCTCTTTTTTGTATGGCCAGACTAGCTGGCAGATGATGCTGTTTGCGCACACGACTGCTTGGTACTTCACCACATGACAGCATTTGTTGTCCGAAAAATATTCCTGCTGGTTCACGGTGGGTCGGCAAATACGGCACGCCGTCCTGGCAAGAAAGTCCCAGCAGCTCTTGAGCGGGGCACCCCTCCGATGGACGGCCTGAAACAGACGATCGTTAATATTGAAGTCCGCTCCGTGCGCAAGCGCAATGAATTGTCGCCTCGACAAACTCTCGCAGCCGGGACGGATTCCTCCATAGGTGACTGGTCATATCCGAGAGCAAGTGCGCGAAATAGTATTCAATGTGCGCGAGCACCTTGTTCGCTACGCTTGAAATTACTGCCCCGTGGCGCCCGAACTAAACTTCCAGTTTCCACAGCCTGTAGGGGTATTCAAGGCACCGCAGGGTTATGGAGAGGGCCTCCATGCCATACACCCTTCCGCATTTGGCGCTCAGGCGGTCGTCCGGCACGTTTAGGAACATGCGAAGCTCGTCGATTTCCTCCGTTCAAAAACGGAACATGTCCACAAACTTCACCCTCCGGGTACTGGCAAGTACATGTGGCCGTACTGCGAAGTGTAGCAGGACGGCTGAGGCTGCTCGAGCTCTGACGTGAGAAAATAGATGTCGTATTTTGCGCCACGTGAGAGCGTCCAGCAGCATCGGTCGTGCAGCACACTGTAAGGCATGGCTGTGGTTGAGGGAGCCCCCACACGGAAGGCAGAATACAAGATGGTTCGCGAAACCAAAACATAGTGATACTGTGGGGGTGCCGCCAAGTCTAGAAGCAACGCGGAAGTCGGAATAGATTGAAGGCAAAAGGCACCGAATGCACCGTCACTGAGATGGCACTGGGCATGACCGACGCACGACGGAGAGGGGTAAATTACCCAACATTGATCGGAACAAGGATTGTTTACTTTATGTAATATTTATTTCAGATTTACAATGCTTTAGGGCAAGCTGCGTTATTTGTGTATTTTGAGTGTGTGAATTTTTGCAACAACTCGGCTAATCAGCCGTTACATGGAACAAACGGTACGATGCCACGGAGTGCTAAAACACGTTTTTCGTCTCACTCCACGGAAGGAATCCGGTACATACGCGCTCAAGCCCACTCGGATCCCGGTACAGACGAAAACAATGCTACCAACGAAACATACGGAGTGCTAATACTCTCTGGTTACTCCATAGTTTCACAGCCTTGAGCCCGCAGTAAATATTTTCTAGACACCGGAAACTAAAAAAAAAAAACCTACATGCGGCGGTATTGAATTCCAGGTGCGTCGAGGGAAACACGACACTGATATGATAGCTGCGTCTCGGTAACATATGTAGTTTGTGTACAACAGCAGTCTTTTAGATAAAATGCTGGTTATCAGAGGTAACGGTTTATTTATTTATTCAGAGTACCCCTGAAGGCCCTCTAGGCGAGGGTATTACATAGGGGGGAGGGGAAAAAGACAAAATTATACAAAATACTGACAAAAATACAAACGCATTATAACCAGTAATAGCTGCAACGAAGAAGAAGAAAGAAACAATAAATACACCTTCAGCCATACCGCGTCGTACAATTGTTAAACAATCAGATAAATTGGCAAGATAGCTCGCAAGACCTCAAGAATTTGCTTGACACTTTTGCGCCCATAATATTGGCTGAAAAAAAAAAACATAATATAACGTAAAAACAAAGAAGAAAGAACATAACATGTGGCAGCGTATGCAGAAATAGCCTGCAGCAAGAGAAAGAGCAACGTATGCAAGCTACCACTACAATATACAAAAAAGGCGACCTGAGAAAATAGGCAACCATACTCTAAATTCTACATTTACCAGGGTTCTCGAAAGCCTGGAAATCTTTTGCACATGCGCTTATCGTTGAGAAATACAAACTGACTATCACACCAATTGCGCGGCACTAAAAATAAATAAATTAAACGGACGTGGTCCTTGTTACGGAAAAAAAATATTCGGAAATATTTCTATGGAAGTGCTTACACTCGGGAGTCGGTGCGTTTGTCAATTTTGGAAAGCTTTCGCTTTGGTGCATAAAAGTATTTTCTTAATGAAATTAAAATAAGATGGCATTCGCAGAGCAGCCTTACAACTATTACAGTAGGATTTATTGTAGAGGAAGTAAGTTGTTAAGCTTGCTAGAGCTTCTTCTGAGGTTACCTTTCTTAACGGTGGAGTAAGGTAGCATAGTGCCCCCGCCTTTTTTTAGGCACACCTTAACAACATTGTAAACGTTAATCCCCAATCAAGATTTAATATTGTTGCCGATGGTAAATAGCATGCTCTCGTGACATACAAAATTTCTCCAAATTAATATCCTCGTGTAGCGACTATATTAGAGTGCTAGAAAAATGGCAGCATAAATCTTTATTTGTCGTTAATGGAAAACAGTGGCAGTCATTTTTTTTCCAGAATACAAGGTGACCCCGCCACAGCAAGCCAGAGTACATAACGGGCAGCAAGCTCCAAGGGGATCCTGAAATGAAGAATGCGATCACACCCTCTCTCTCTCTCTTTCTCTTGTGATATAGACACTATGGACAGTAAAGTGTATAGGCGTAACTTTTTACATTATTTGATTTGGCACGGGCATATGAGCCACCTGACGAGAAAGGTAGTTCCTATCGCTGGCATAGTATGCCGATTAAAACATCAGCTGTCATGTCACCTTGAACGATGCCTTTCGCAATTCGTCTTTTCTCATCTGATCTAGTCCCAGCTGCAATCAGGAACGTAAGCACCCTCTAGTTTTCAACGCATATGTATCTTGCAAGAAAAATTACATTCACCAAGTTTAGAGTGCATGATACCTCTGCCATTCTGCTCAATGTTTTCAAAATTCCAGAGGAACGTTTGCAAAGTGCTCCAACGCACGAAAACAGCCAAAGACATCGGAGTGCCATCGAAACCCACATGCTTAGACCATTTGACTCCGAAAGTTTCGGTTCTCTCCCTAGGCCCCATGTGGTGGGTTAACTGCGGCTGGTAAATCCTAAAAATGGTAGATATACGAAAAAAAGAGTGCATTTACCCATTGCAACTGCGGCTCGGACCATACGTTGTCACGTTGGGGCATCTGCGGGCCTAGCATGTCTTAAAAAACACCTCAGCAGACGCAAATATACTTAAATCTTTAGCGAACCATTTCGCTGCGAGGGTGTTAATTACGATTTCACTATTTGTATACTTTACCGTACACGCAAAGCAATACTTATGTCCCTGAGGCTGTCGTGCACTCCATTGGTTTCCTTCCCTTTGACCGAGTGGAGGATACCGCGGCCATGCTTTAACATGCGAAAATCACCTTCCAGGATCACCGCGACGAGCAGCTCAAGGGGAGGAGGCATTCAGAATACCATGATTAGAATTTCCGCATGCTTGCGCTTCTTTTGCGGTATAAGTTTTTTCTGCGCGTATGCGATTTTCTCTCACACTGCAGGTGCCATATACTCCGTCATTATCATTATCATCATAATCGTCCCCATCATCATTATCAATAGCGTATTTAGGTACATTGCAGGGAGACGTCCTTTCCCGCTGACCTACGACCGCTTGTGTCCGGCGCTGCCCGAGTCCATTCTTTGCCTCGAAGTTTCTTGTTTGTTCTCTCCATCGAATTAGTGGCCTCCCTCTTCTTCCAGTTCCGTCTCTTTGTATCCATTCTCTTAGTCCCGTGGTTCACCTGTTGTCAGCCCGTTGTTATACATGGTAAAAATGTATGTTTACATAGCTACGAGTTTTCGCGCACCAAAACGAGAACAGGTGATAACGTGGAACGAGGCTGCCCACGCCAGCCATAGCAGCAAGGTGACCACTATTGCTGAGCGGTAAAGCTGTTTCCGCACTCGTCGAAAAACCAGAGAGTATCCAAAAACACACGGAACTGGCTCTCTCATGCAGGACTAGTGTACTAGAGATTTTATATCTGCGACCAAACCGCAAAACTTTAACGTAGGGTTTAAAACTCTCTTAACAATCGTTAGATAACCAATAATACAGGAAGAATTTTTTTACATTATGTGCGGTTGCAGTTTGCAGGCTTTGGTGCTGTGAGTACGTAGAAATAGTAAAAATGCCGTCGGACAACTCCGCGTAGGAATAAAATGCGCGAACTCCAAAGGAGGTGACGGAAGCTGCTGAAAAAGGCGCTTAACAAGATTTCCGCGCCATGTTTTGTGAATATGCTGGCTCTGAAGGCTGGCACCCAATATGTAGCTGTCAGCTCAGTCTCTATTAGCAGCTACAATCAAGAAGCCTCTCCGGCACCTGCCGATTCGCGTGAGCAAAAGCAAGGCCACGTCGAGAAATGCTTCTAACGACTCCACCCGTGGCGAATGACAGCACGGCATAAAAGATGGCCGCACCCAAGTCGCGTCGCTGTAAACGGCCTATCGGCAGAAGTGGTTTTTCTCAAAAGAAGGTCCGCAAAAACAGAACGATACAGCTTTCGGCTCCTGTAACCGAAGCCGCACCGCGGCAACACAGCTTGAGAATGATCATCTTGAATGGCGAGAGTGCGCGATGCAACTCTCCCTTTCGGCATAGCACCGAAAGGAAGAGATGCTCTAATGCTCCTCAAGTGGAAGCAATAAAGTCATGCTTCTCAATACAATCTTCGTCTAATTAGCGGAAAACAACTCGTACATAGCACATTACACTGTCTTTAGGACGGCAACAAATGTTGGTAGCGCGTTGTTGTTCGGTCCTTGATAAAATCGCCGCTGGTCTATAGTGTCTAATTTTGAATACACCGTTTCTCTGAGGTTTTCGCCCGTAGCGTGTTTTGTAGGGCCACTAGAACCTGTTTGCCTTTTTTTTCAAATTGTCCAAGTGTCTTAAAATATTTTTAATGGAGATTGCTGTTGCTTACTGTGTTTATTTTGCGTATAGTTTCGATGTGCAGCTGTGCGGCTATCCGAAGTCAGAAAAGAGAAAAAATGTTGGACCTTGGGCTAGTCAAGCTGCCTGCGGGCAGCGTTTTCTCGTCGCTTTCCAACCTACTGTGTATGGCGGGAAATAAACATCAATATTATTACAATTACTATTCTAATACCTGTTTTGATATATCTCGCACGTTTAATTTAAAGTGATAGAGTCACTCCGTGATGGAAGCAGGGAACAATTCTTGGGGTCAATCAAAAGTGATACACGGATTGTATTTGCGGTTTAGTTCTTCCACAGCTTTGGTAAAAATTCATGCCACACAAATGAAAAAAAATACGCATTTCGAGAAACATTTGACAATAAAAACAAGGCAATCCAGTTAAACCCGAGAACATGTTTACACAAGACGAGAACAATGCGCCCCAGCAATTAATCAAAATACAACCAAATAAATAAAAGGTCTTGCCGAGAAACCACGCCGAAACATTGGCCTCCAAAAGCACAAATAAAAAAAGAATGTGAAAGCCCCGCCCCCAATGATCCACCCCCCACCTGTGGTACAAGAGCAGCGGGGCGACATGCAAAGGGTTATAAAGGAGGTCACATCTGTAGCAGAGTTGGAAATTATTAACTTCTCGAGAAACACAGTGGATACCGAAAATTATGTCACAGTTTTGTGTCTGCGTCATCTTCACGTGCTCTCTGGGGGGTAAGTAATATAAATTTCTTAAGAACCCGAGACACGGCAGGTTTCTATTACTTGTTTTTAAGGTTAAAATGACAGTGTGTTTAATAAAGTAGGTAGACAAAGAAGAGCTGAAGTTTCACAAATGTTCGGTATTTAATTGCTTTCACTGCCCATATTGGCAGGAAGCACGTGTTATTCAACACACACAGTTTATTACTAACGCTGATAGTCTGGTCGTTCTAAGACAGACCGGCAAGTATGTCCACATCTACGTTATTGAAACGTTGCAATCCAGACGTTCATTACCAAGTTCTTTATGGTGACATCGCCTAATTAGTATAGCCAGCATCTCCGCTGTAGAAGATGTAAGCGAAAACATAAACACAGTGATAGCCTGGGGATGTGGCAGGCTTTTTGGGAGCCGACACATAAGCAAAGCTTTCACTTGTATGTAAACGGAGCACTTTTCTAATTGCTCAGCGACTCTTGCCTGCTCGAGCAAGTAATGAACTGTTAGAAGAGCTTGAAAAGCGCTCCGGAGACCAAGTCCGCCCACTCGGAGAGGTCATAATGTCAAAAGTGACGCACGAAAATTACATAGAATGCATTCCGCTCACAAGAAATTGTCGAGTGACCATCGTCAAAATATGCTATAACTCACCGAATAAGGAATATGTCCCTCGGCTGTTGCAGATGGGGTGACTAATTTTCAAGTGTTCGGCTCTACGCACGCCCTGTGTATCCCGTGACTGTATTCCGTGTTCTTTCAAATCTTAAACACATGTTTGCATGTATTCTTCTGAGAGCTGTTTCGTGCTCCATATTAGGTATTTTACCAAGTGACCTGTGCTCCATTTTATCTAGCCTACAGTTTGTACCCTTGACTAAAAATTTGAGTAGCTTTGGTGCTCTTGGTTTTGAAATTCCCGCTCTAAGATTGCTCGGGCCGCGGTAGCTACGTGGCGCTGTTCGGGGTGATGTGGTGGTGTTCAGATGAGGGTTGCTTGCTGCTCAGGTTTGTTTATGCACGTTAGGATCTTAGTAGGTGCGTGTTTAGTTTTGCCCCTGGTGTAGTTCTGCCATGATTCTATAGAGTTTCTTATCATATTAGTACGTTTCTGTCGGGTTTCCAGGAGTGAAATAGCTGTCTCCTCCTCATTGGGTTTGTACTTTGCCACAGATCAGTGGGTTATTGCTGATATCTTCGTCCGAGTCAGTGACTGCTGTTGTTGTGATGCCTCCTACAATTCCGTCATGGCGGTGTATTTTTCTTTCATTGCTTTTCTATGGCTTTAGTTTTCGCTTTGCTTTTCTTCATCACTACCTTTCTGCGTGTTGCTTGATATTGGATTTACTTGTCTTCAGAGGAAAGAGGAAGGCGTGTTGATCTACGGGATCGCGGGCGGCCGGTTATGTACTGCAGCGTGGCCCACTCCCGCAAATACAAACTCACCATCTTTCCAACGTATCAACATGGTGGAGGGCCCGCTTCATCCCCTTCGACGCTCTCTTGCTTCGTGCGTCGTGGCCTTTCAGCTAGTAGCCTGGTTTACTGGGTGACCGTAACCACTGGAGTATTGCCCCAGGTCGTCTCTGCCGACGTCGACTCTACAAGAAACAGAGATTCACAGTGGACGCCACGTTCGTTACAGCACGACGCCTTGACACGGAGTAAACGGAACAACTCTTTCACTCATCATCGTGTCGTAGGCCACTGACCGAGGGGCCTTTTGCGGCACGCATGATGTTATTGAATACTAAATCAATATCTAGAAGAGAGTGAACGCACATAAGATTCTGCTATGGTCCAGCAAAAGTCGCTTTTTACATCGAAGTAACAGTTTTGAGGTATGGTAAGGAACAGGTACATTTTGAGACGCATGAAGACGAAGTTACCAGCTGCGCGAACTATTCAACAAACACAGAGGCCGCTGGGTGTCCGTGTAAAAATATCTTTGGCGTCGTACGCGCATACACTCACTGAGCCCTGTGTTACCTGTGTTAAGGACGTAGGTGAGGTTTTTCAGAAGGTGGATCCCAACACAATGGGATCAGATAAGGTGTCTCACCTTATGAAATCCATGGTGGACGATGCCTTTCATCTGCTCGTCTGCAAAGATTGCGTCACCGTCGCCTCGATCGTGAAATTATTCCGGTGCTCCGAACAGGTAAAAGGCCATCAAATTGCGGAGTAGTTCACACCAGATAACTGACACCGCAGCTACATTGTCATGCAAGGAGTCTGACTTCAACCCGGCTGAGCTGGCTACCCCAGAACATCTCACCAATAGTGTTCGGCGATCGATCGTTGGATCGAAGCCATGGCTGCAATTGCCGGTCTCGTCTACATACTAGGCTCTAGCCTGCTACCATTTTATTATAAAAACTGTCGTTTGTCAGAAAATTTCAAACTTGCACCACCCTTCCTATTTATCAGTAAGGCGTGCGCCAGTCCTGCAAATTTCACCGCCCATAGCCCTCCGGAGCAAGTTTGTCGCGCTTACTCACCGGACTCGCTGCTCATCCGAATGGAGAACCCCGATGACAAACCTATCAGCCTTATTCGCGGCCATGGTCGACTACCTTGGAAGACGCAACGTCGCCGTACCAAGGTCCTTCAATCGAAACTTGCGTGTATTCAAACTGAAAAACTGCGTACTCGTAAAGAAAAATTTCAACCCCAGGATGAGAAAAATTCTATTCTTGTTATTCCCGCAGGGCCACTTGACGACATTTAAAAATTATTCTACGACGACACGACTTTTAGACTCTACAGCATGGCGTGACCGCTTAAAAAAAAAAAAAGGAAAGCGAAATGTATTGGCCCCATCCAACGGTACTGACTATATATGGAACCGCCGTGATAGCTCGAAGCGAAACACTTGAACGAGAAGTGCTCCAGTTCTCCAACCCATCGCTGTACATCGAGACTCTTCGAACAGGTCGGAATGGACCTTCTTGGCCCGTTTCCAATGTCGTGAAGAGAGAACAAGTGGATTGCCGTAGCCAAAGATTGCCCGACCCGCTACGCAGAGACCTCTCCTCTTCGCAACGGTACTGCAAAAGAGGCTGCCACATTTTTATCAATGAAGTTGTACTGCGATATGGAACCCCTAATCACGAACCGTTGAATGGTCTTCTCTGCAGCGCTTACTGAAGGAGAAGGAGTAACACGGATCCGCGAAAACCACCGCGTACCACTTTTACACGAACGGAGTATCCGAACTCTGAACAAGACAATCTCGAATAGGCTGTTTATGTAACTCGCATTAAAGAAAACGGGGTGATATTCTCCGTTGCATTACGCTTACGTACACCACAGCTATGCAGGAAACTACGGATATGACTTTGTTCGAGCTGCTCTACGGAAGATACCCGACAACGGTGCTCGACGCCATACTGCGGCATGTAGAAGTCAACGACATGAACATCGCACTCCAACAGTACTTACAACGTGCGGAAGAAGCCCGCCGCTTGCTCGAGTTTTTACAATGCACCAGCAGGATGTGGACGGAAACAGGCACCGCAACCGTCAACGCCGAGACGCCGCGTGTTACACAGGAGATTTTGTCGGGGTAGGGCCCCCATCCGACGACGCGGCCTCAGCGAGAAGCTTCTACGACGGTACTTCGCACGATACAGAATTAAACGACGTCTTGTTGACGATGTTTTTCCAGCCAGTGGCAATTTGCCATACGAAGACGTATTCGGCCTAATGTCTTCCACGCGATTAGCCTCAAGCCGTACTACGACGGATGGTGAGCTTTCAATTCCTTTGGGAATTCGTATTTTTTAGCATCGAATAGATTCACTCCCAGAGGGAGGGTTATGCCGCGGAACATGCCTTCTGTCTTGTTTGTGTTTTGTTGCCGGCGGCAGGCTGTGTCCAGCTAACGTATCATGTGTTCGAGTGAATAGCGTGTTTAAGTATCTCATTCTGTATTTTTTCAATGCCAAACGCATCGCCAGTTTCACAATGGGAGTGAGTGCTGCACCGATTGCATCAGCATGCAATGAGATGGGGCCCCGAGCTTAACCGGGATCACCCGACCGTAACTGAATTCTAGAGCGGCTTCTGCCTGGCTGCCGAGGCAACCGGTGTTTGTGACCGCCGCTCTGCCCAGCGATAGGAAAGTGAGCGACGCAGCGAAGGCCGTTTTGCCTACGTTTCCGCTTTTTACCAAGATTCGCCCTAAGAGAACTGTTCACGTGACTAAACCACTGGGAAGGCTAGCTATTGGGGGAGAGTGGCAATAGTAGAAGGAAATGCCTTGGTTGGTCGCTCGGGGTTGATGTGTTTGACATTAAAAAAATACTTGACGTGGTGGTTTAAAGGAACACTGAAGTCAAGCCCCCGTTTTTGCTTGCACTGCGTAGACTGGCTCAAATGAACCCACTTTTCACTGTTTATCCGCTTGATAAGTCGGTAAATATTTTATAAAGCCCGAAAGAAGGAAAACTGTCATCCACGGCTTGCGGCGGCTGCACCAACTAACCACAGTGACGTCAGGTAAAAATGCTACTCGATTGAACAATGTCCAAGATTAGCATTCCAACATGTTTCGGTTTGGGTTTTGGGAAACAACATGCTTGACATCCGACTTTATTGTTGGATGGGCATTCTCGATATCTCAACAATCGCCATGGCATGGTTCTCTCATGTTGTCGGCCGTGAAATGACACAGATAAGCCAACTAGGACGGCATCGAATCGTAGCAATCACTAGCCGAGACGTACGCAGTGGATGAACGCCATCCGCGTCACCGCCGAAGGTCCAATGTCATGCGCTTTTCCCTCATCTTCGGAGCTTGCCTCACTCATGCCTGCATCCTAAAAGCTTTTTCGCACCAGGACAAGGGTCTACTGATTCTGGCCTGTGCGCACTACCCGCAAACCGTCTGTACTTATGGACTCTGCACCCCAAGGAGAACTTGCTAGCGCGTCTGTGTCAGTGTGCGTGTGTTCTGCGAACTCGCTCGTGGAGCAATGGACGTTACGGCCCAAAAATGATGAATTCAGTATCGAAAACATCGGCCGAAAAAAAATTTAATTTACAATAAGAAGCATGCACCATGGGAGATTCAAACTTGCGACTTGCAAAACAATAATCCTAGCGCTTCAGCCCACTCGGCCACGAACCAGCGTCGTCGAGGCTTGATATATGATGTATATAATGTATAACCATTTTACACTAATTTATTTTTACCATTTCAAGTACCTTCGGTGATTATTTTGTTGTATAGCGCTCGTGCAGTAAGCGTCCCCCAAATTTTCACGATATCTCACGTCTAGCAATTGCATGTGTGGTCTTGCTGCTAAGCGCTGTTCTTGTTCTCCCAGCGCAAAAAAGTGCTTCCTGCACACTATTTTTACACTGTACGGTAAACGCTTTGGGTGATTTTGTTTTATTATTGCTTATATTAACCTCGCTAACTCTTCTCCAGCCTTCAATTGAACTTAGATTTCTGTTTAGCGTACCGGTCAGTGAAGCGTGGCATGTGGGCTTGTTCAGCGCTTCTGTGAAGCGACGTGGACTCTGACCTCAATACAGTGTACAAACTAAGCAACTAAAGACAGGCACATGGTTCCATTCACAAACGTGTCTTGCTTAGTTTAAACTAACGAACGAATTTCGACGACTTGCTGGCGGCCGGCGGACTAAACGCTGGGCCGACTGCCTCGGTCGGAAGATCGGAGAGCCATGGAGTAGCGCAGTCAAGCAAAGTCATTTTTTCTTGACGTCACACGTGAACGCCACAAAAAATGGGCGAGTCTGCAGAGAGCAGGACAAGATTTTTGAATTGATTTGGCTACAAAATAAATACGCGTAAACGCACCCAGAGTGGTGGAAACATGGCATAGCGACTCCGGACTACAATTTGCGGTAATCCCGCAACGTTTACAAATCACTTCTGTGTCCCTTTAAGACTTCTTTTGTCTTACGTACCGGGCATCTTCTTTTCTTATGGAAATGTGGCTGCTTTCTCAGACTGTTCTTGAATAATCTAAAATGTTGTCGATCTAAACCTATGTTTCTAGTAACGACAGCAGTAAAGGTATGCGTGCAGAAGAAACGCCGCGACATTCCCTTCGCCGGCGCTCGTCTGTGCACGGCAATTCGCTGATTGCTTTTACGTTTGTGTATTAAAAGGAACCATGAAGACAAAATACAAGCTTGTTTTATTCAGACGACTTCGTGCTTTATAGTGTCCCCAGCGCTTGTCCGGATACAAACGATGCTTTATTCACTGAGAAATTAATGAAATTAGGTTGAAATTTGATTTCGCTGCTAAATCGTGTGTTCTCGTGGTGCGCAATGACATCACAGGAACCGACAGCTGTGCAGCCGATTCTGAAGCCGTGTTTACCATTAGTGAACCTCAATGGCGCCAGAATACCGTCGCAAGCCGTTTTCTGCCTTGGGTTAGTTTTTGACCGTGTTTAAACTTGGCTTGTTTTGGTTCTGGGAGAGAATAATCCTTTCGTGAAACATAATGCGCGCTCGATATATATGGTCACGCAAGACACCCTGCTTGCGTTAATCAGCCAGTTTCGTGTGAGACAACCCCAAAGCCCCCCAGTGCTGTGCAGCTAAACGAAGCATAGTGCGCACACGTGCTCGCTGCTCCTCCACTCCAGCCATGAATGCGTGCAGGAACAACAGCAGTACGCCTCAGTAATTCTATGTTTACGTGTGCTTTCGTAACTTCCACTGTTTTTCCCATCAGTCTTACTGATATAAAAAGAATGGGCGCTTAATGTAAGCGCAAATAGCTCGTTCGGTAAGCTGATAAGCGCTGCCTAATTTGCGTTTGCTTTTGCCGGCCTCCGCCAATAGTAGAGCTGGCTGGTATGACATCATAGGTTCTGTGGCGGGAAATAAGGTAGTGGATCGCATCGCCATTTCTTTTTTCCTTATTATATCTCTTCTTCGAGCGAAGTTTACATCAAAAGTGGTGTCAGTTTGATTCTAACGAGGCAATCTTTTGAATGAAACAAAGTTGCCTTTTGAATTCAAGGCTCCTGTTTTTAAGTGAAGAGCACTTTAGGAGCGCCCCTTGTCGCCGTAGGTCGCTCTCTGCACTCAAGTAGAGCCACACAGCGTTCTGTCGTCGCAGATGAACCCATAGGCTTCGGAATCGAAGCGGTTTATATATTTATAAGCGTCGGAAACTCGTGAACCGCTGGCGCTTGTCATATATCTCGTAGCTGTTTAGCGCAGAGAAAACTGTAGGTACATTTGAGGCAAAATATATGTGAGTACCCGTAGCGACCGCGTCTATTTGGTTTGGAACGCTCGTTGGGTTGGTTTTTACGATAGTAGGCGAGAAAAAAGTGGCAGTGCAACGCTGGCACGGGCGGGATGAAAAGCTAGCACAAAAAAATTACGCCCACCTCCCCTCGCGGGGACCCTGGTGTGATGCGACGCTGAGGGGGGTTCAAGCGCAAGCGGAGAGCGACCGTCGACCGAAAGGCCGCCGGAGAGCGGCACACCGGTTATATGCGCTGCGCGCCCGAAGGAGAGGAGACCGCGGAAGAGAGAATACTGCACATGCACCGGCGCCAGTGTGTCTGCCGTGGCTATGACGCAACACAATCCAACACAATCCACTTTATTCCAATCCAATCCAAGCCAAGCCAAGCCAAGCCAATCCATTCGAATTCAATCCAATGCCCCTCGCGAGAGAGGGGCATCGGAGAGGAGAGGGGGTGAGCGGCGGAGAGCGCAGCTCGCGCGACGAGGAGAATGGGCGAGGGGCGGAAGACAACAACGCCGACGACGCTGCATGGAGAAGGCGAGTGAATGAGATGCAGTAGCATCTAAAAATTGGCAGCGTATCTGCTCCTTCCGTTGCAAATGGCGTCAAAAGACGATAGTCTTTGTACACATTTGCCGAGGAAATGCCAATTTCTGCTTACCGGCTCAACTCTTGTGCTGTTTCTGTTCCGTCGCGCTCATCCCAAGGTATTCTCAAGGCGATTTGAATTTACCGCGTTCCACTGCTACAGGCGGGGTTCCTCAATGCCAGCGCTGCCGTACGGCAGAGACGCGCGTGAATCGAGGCGGCCGACTTCAAGGTTTATAGAACCGCGTTGCCATGCTCCACGTGCGTTCCAAGCAGAACGTGAAACCTAGCTAGTGGAACTTTCCTTTGGTGTTGCCACGTGATTTTTCATATGCCGCCAGGAGGTGGCGCAGGGCAACAGACCAGAAGGCAGCGGTTTTCCGCAGTAGATGTAGAATATCATTTGCGGTCGAAAAACCAAGCATCCAGGAATTTTGTATTAACAAAACACTGCAAATATCCCTTGTGTACTAATTTTCTGTCTTATATTTGCGTAATGTCATGTTCTTGTTCAACAAAGTTAACAAGTATGAACATAAAAACCGGGCTTAGACGTTTACATTTGGCTGTGAGTATATAAGACTATTCCGCAGTAAGCATTTTACTTTGGCCGGGTGGCTGAATCGAGTTTCAGACAGATAGACGGACAGACAGACAGACAGACAGACATACAAACAGACCAAAATTTCTTGGTTTAAGTAGCCCAAGAAAGACTATCGTCTTTAAAAGAACAGACCTCCCGCTGGCCCAGTGCCGTTTCAGGCAGGGGACGCACGAGCACTGTGACGGCGGGAAATTTGAAATGCGTTGGGTGGTAGCAGCGAGCGGATAACGACGCTACAGCACATTATGGCGAATCACTGCTCTGCACTTCAGACAGCTTTCACATTGAGGGGAACGGCTTTAAGTTTTTTTTACATAGAAGAACTTCGAGGGAATAAACTTTATTCCCTCAAGAACCCTGCCTGTTCTTGATTACATGAAAACATAGAATAATGTACAGTCATGACCAGATAAAATGCAAACAGGGAAGTGTGAACCGGAGCACACAAAACTGAAAAATGCTGTTCCTGGAGGTCAAATAATGGCGCGTTATTGGTTTATTTGGAAAGCCACATTTCCAACGTTGTTACGGTATACAAACTAGAAGTTTGTACGACCTGCATGGGAACAAATCGCGCTATTTGTGTTCTTATACATATTTTCCTGATCGACTTTCATTTGTCTATGGCCTTACACACTGAAAATACCTCCGAGAGGCTATTTTTGAGGACTAACTTATTGTAGCTCAAATTAATTCAAATACATTTTAATTACTGGTTTCGTAGTATTCGCGTTACTTGCAAAAGCAATCAGTGGCGCATTGTGCGCAGAAGCCTGCGGCCGGCGTTGGCAGCTGGGGCAGAAAACTGGCGCCTCTCGATGCGTTTAGAAAAAGTCAGAGTTAGAAAAAGTTAGAAAAAGTTAGAGACCACGCTGATAGGCGATGAAGAGCCTCATGGAAAACTGAGTGTTATATCTGTGCTTTCAGCGATGTGGTGTGGGGATTCCCAAGCCCACACTCAGTGGCATGGCACAGCATTGCAGCAGCCACAATTACTCATAAAGTAAAACTGAGAATCGCACTGAGCTGTGTTTAATTTGACCTTAATACTTTTGCATTCACAACTCTTAAGAAGTCCTACGTGGATTTCAAGTTCTCAAAGGTGAAAACCTTAAGTTGTCCATTTATTGAAAAAAGCGTTCCCGTTCTAGCTGCTCGTTCAAGAAAATGGTCGTCGCTAAGGGTGTAAATAAAAAAAATCAGATCTGTGATCCGATACGGTTTCAACCTGGCTATGCAGCGTAATGGCCAACCGCTCTACCAGCTGTGCTATTTATGCACGTTACTATTTACGCACTATTTACACACTATTTGTGCTATTTACGTACGTTGGCACCTTTGCACCAACTTTATGGTCGTTATTGTTGTTCCTTTCTTCGTAACACACACACACTTGGGGCTTGGCCAAAAACCGGGCTTTGATGGCAATATGCCGATTCGCGAAATTCAGAGAACAATATTCTTTAAACGTAGCAGTTGGAGAATTGTGCTTGCCGCGTGATGACGCAGAACGTGATGACCCATGAGGAGAACAGGTGGACACCGGACGCGTTGACCCCTGAATTTAGTAGAGCTGTTTCATGCGCCAATCTGTTTGCTGACGTAATTTGCGGCGCAACACGAAGGAACCAAAGCAAAGAGACCCATAACCGGTGTAGGAGAAAAGAAGCCGCGCGAGAGAATCCACGTCGAGAGACTAAGCAATAGAAGCGAACAAAGAGGCGCCATGTACCAGTAGATAACTAGTAAATAAATGTCGCCAGGCTTTCATTTTGAAATTACAAAGCTGCTTTAAGTGCCCCGACGAATTTTTTGCGTGGTGTGTTCGGTTTTCCTCAGATTTATTCGAATTTGATGTTTTTTATTTTGTTCTACGAACTAGTTTTCTCTTGACACACTTCACTTTTATTTATTGTTGCTAAATATGTTCCCCGAACGTCGTTTAAAGCGAAGCTTTCTTCGTGGTACTGATGGCGGTGTCGTAACCAAAATTCACTACTAATTGGCCAACATTACAAAAGGGTTGTAGGACATGATGGGCCTCCTCCAGCTGGGGTCCCATCATGGGGAACCCCATGATGATGGGAATCCAGCTGCGCATCTCGTGTTATAAAGCCGACGTCATGCATCACAACCACGTCATAGGATTGTTTTTTTTTCTTTTCGGGAGCATTCATGAGTGAATCCAAGTGCGTCTGCAAACCATATGATCGGGCCCAATCTCTGATACATAAAGATAGGGCGCTGATGTCTTGTCTATCCGTCCTTTGGGCTTCTGAGCTAGTGCATACTTGGTTATACACACATTTTGAAGGGCTCTCACACCGTCGGATTTACAGGATTTAAAACAAAAACTTCCGTATGAACGAGATTTCGGCGCACGTTAAAGATCCCAAGGTAGTCAAAATTAATCCGGAGCCCTCCACTACGGCGCGCCTCATCGCCTGCGTTGCGTCGGCGCGTTAGACCCTACAATGAATGAATGAATGAATGAATGAATGAATGAATGAATGAATGAATGAATGAATGAATGAATGAATCAATCAATCAATCAATCAATCAATCAATCAATCAATCAATCAATCAATCAATCAATCAATCAATCAATCAATCAATCAATCAATCAATCAATCAATCGATCAATCAATCAATCAATCAATCAATCAATCAATCAATCAATCAATCAATCAATCAATCAATCAATCAATCAATCGACAGGATTTACATATCATGGGCGCTCCTTCCCGATGTTCCTGTATGCGAAGTAAAACACGTTTCTTTCCCGGACCACTGTCTGGTAATTGTGAGCCTGTGTGGATGCGGTCGCACAAATGTCTGACCCCAGTTGGTGCTTAGGAACCTGAATTCGTCCTTTTTGTGGTCGGGTGAAAGTAACATTGTTGTCATACCTTAATTACAATGCATTTCTTGTCACTTGCAGAATGGGAGATGTTTAAGGAGGACGTTCTAGATGTAGCGATTGAGTGTGGTTTGATTAGTGCCTTCTACATGCATTACCGAAAAAAAACGGTTGCTTAATAGCCTGTACAACCTCTAAAAAATTGAGAATTATGTGCCTAACTCGCATCAAAAAAAAAACGGCTACGTTAAAATTGATGATATTTTACAAGCATATAAAAGATCAACATAAGTTCGCTGGTACTCAGGCACCATTTGTCGCATTCCATATACATACTTTTGAGGGCTTGTACGGAAAGCACCACATGAGAGGGGAAGCCCCACGTGCAGTACTGGGTCGAGCATTTTTAGCGGTCTGTTTGTGGGCCGACCCGTAGACAACACCTCCGTAATCCAAGCGACACTCTACCAAAGCGGTGTAAGGCGCAGCAGAAGTTGTTTATCTGCACCGTATGATTGGTGAGACAGGACTTTCAGAATATTCATTGTTTTTAGGCATTTTTGTTTAAGTTCATTGATGTATGAGATGAATGTGAGTTTTTCTTCCAACACCACACCCAAAAACTTCTGTTCCGTTTTAACGGGAACTGGGTCATCATTGAGATTTATTTTAGGATCGGGCCTTACTCCGCATCTCCTTGAGAATACGACACAAGTACTTTTCGCGGGATTAAGTTTGAAACCATTTTTGTCTGCCCAGCGAGAAAGTTCCTTTACCCCACGCTGGATTTCGCGTTCACATATGAATATGTTACAAGATTTAAAAGATATTTGTGCATCATCCACATACACTAAACAGGAGATCGATGGAGGCAATACTTTCCGAAGCGAATTCATCTTGGTGTAAACAGAGTGCAGCTCAATACTCCGCCTTGAGGCACACCATTTTCTTGAATGTTAACTCTTCACAGTTCTGACCGGACTCTGACACGAAATTTTCGTTTGGATAAGTAACTCTCAAGAGTGTTCAACATGTTACCTGTTACACCATAGGATTTTAAGTCTGCAAGAATGCCGTAACACTTTGCAGTATCATACGTTTCTTGGATGTCAAAAAATACGGTCATGCAGTACTGTCTGTGTATAAAGGCATGTTTAATGTGTGATTCTAATGCGACAAGCTGATCATTTGTAGATCGCCCTGCCCGGAAGCTTGCCTGGCAGCTCTCGAGACGACCACTGTACTAAAGAAAGTACATGAGCCTCCGGTTAATCATCTTCTCGAAAAGCTTGTACAGGCAGCTTGTTAGGGCAATGGGTCTATAGCTTGCGGGTGAAGAAGGGTCCTTCCCTTTTTTCAGAAAAGCCACAACTATGGCCTCCCTCCAAGACGCTGGAATGTGCCCCGAAAGCCATATTCTGTTGTATAGGTGTAGGACAAGGAGGTTGTAACAACCTCCTTGGTGTAGGAGTGTTTCAAGAGTGTCTGCGTGTAAGTGTTGAATCATAGTGTATGTAATGTTGTCTGCACCTGGAGCTGAAGGGTTACGAGTGGCAAGAGCAGTCTTCAGCTCATGAAGTGTAAATTCAGAGTTGTATGCAGACTTTTACTTGTTCTTGTCACATACGGGCTTTTTTTTTTCTGCAAATATTTTATGTTGCATGAAAGTGTTTGTGTAGTGTGCAGAACTAGACACGTGTTAGAAATGTACGAGTGTGTTAGCCTGGTCTTCCGGTGTGTCCCCTGCCGTGCTAAACAGGGACAGGCTATGTGTGTGTTGTCCCTTTAGTTTACGTATTCGTGTCCATACCGTGTGGGCGTCCTTGTATGAATTTATGGATGTCAGAAAGGCGCGCCAGCTCTCCCTTTTTGCCTCACGGCGCACATGCTTACTTAATGCCTTCACCTAACGAGGTTAAAAGTTGTGGGGTATCTACGGAGGATACCCCACGCCTTGTTCTGTGCCTCCCGCACACGCCTGCAGTCGTCATTCTGCCGTGGTCTCCTTGGGTTGCGCGGGGCAAAGGAGGCCTGGTGAATTGACTTTTCGGCGGCAGCGAGAATGTGCGCCGTGACAAGCTGGGTTGCCTTCTCTAGAGGTCAGTGTGCTATGTACGTTTAATGTAGTTGAGATATCTGTGTGAATGTTTTCCAGTTTGCTCTAGCTGCATTAAACTTGCAATGGGAAGGTGAACTGTTAAGGCCTTTATCTATGTATGTTAGTGAGTTAGGGAAGGGGTCACTGCCATATGGGTTAGTGCCAACATCCCACTCAAGAAATGGAAGGAGTGCTGCAGAGTCAATAGCCAAGTCAAGAAATGGAACTGTGTTGTGTCCTGTGTTATGGTATGTAGGCTTCTTTTGTTAAATAGGCATGCTCCTGACGATGTTGGAAATTTTTCGATTAGGCGACTTCGGGCATCCGTGCAGAGAGAGCCCCAAAGAGAGTTGTGTGCATTGATGTCGCCTATGAGAATGAAAAGTTCCGGTAGCTGATCTACAAGGCCCTCGAAATCTGAGCTTGAAAGCTGGAGGAGGACAGTGCTGAAGGCTTCTAATGGGATGCTCAGGACCCTCGCCTTTTTTGCCTTGGCAAAACGATCTCATCGAGGCACCAGGGTTTGAAGACCTCACTTACTGGTGCTTCCTGAACGGTTTTATATTTACTGTAATCACGAACCATTGGGTCTATGCACCAATTGTAGACAAGCACCTCTAACTAAAACACCAGTACTCCTCTTGGCGCTCTTTGGCCTAGTAGCCCTTGCGCCGTTAAACCACACCATCATCATCGAAAGCCGGAAACTAGGAGAGATTTAGATGGAGCATAGTGTTATTAGCCTATTAAAATTGTGGTTCTAAGGGCAACAGCCTCAAGGACAGTCTGTAATTGGACAGGGTGACATGCCAATGATTTTTGGGAAATATGGCCACACCCCCAGGAGATATACCACCACCATCTCGCTCCTTCCTAAATACAATGTAACTATTCAAGAAATTTGTGTGTTTTGAGTTTAGATGCGTTTCTGGTAGACACATCGAACTTGGCTGATTGGAATGCAATATTTCGTATGCATCATCGGGTGTTTTAAGGAGGCCTCTACAGTTCCACTGTTGGATATTTTCTGCTCGCATTATGCGCATTTAAGAGCTACTGAAACGTGTGTGTGTGTGTGTGTGCGTGTGTGTGTGTGTGTGTGTGTGTGTGTGTGTGTGTGTGTGTGTGTGTGTGTGTGTGTGTGTGTGTGTGTGTGTGTGTGTGTGTGTGTGTGTGTGGTGTGTGTGTGCGTGCTTTTGTTTTGTCTTTCGGGGCTTGTATTCTTGGAGCAGGCTTCTTGGGCTTTTCTGTTCGCTTAGACGTTGGAGGCCGCTCCTTGTGCAGGCACGGCCCGACGTCCATCTCCTCTTCAGATGTCAGAAGGGTGCCCTGACGGACCGGGCCCCCCGGACTTGGCCCCCCTTCGAAGGCCCTTCGTTTGACCCGCCACCGCCGAGGGCGTCGGCGGCGCCAGAAGTGGCACGGGCGGTGCGGTGGCGGTGGAAGCCGATGCGGGGCCCCTGGGGTCCATTCCCTCGGCACCCTCCAAAACACTGGAGGACGGGGAGGTAGGGGCGGGAGCGGCACTGGTCCGGACGGAAGCGGTTGGCACCACAACCGCTGCTGCCTCAGCGAGCGGTGTGGTGACTGGTTGGCCTGCCAGAGGCAACCCAGTGGGGGCGGGGGAGGGACCAATTCAGACTCGCTGAACTGGGTCCTGGTAGGGGGAAAGGGGCAAACCTCTTCCGCACCTGTGGTAAGGGGATGTTTTCTGTGACCGTGATATTGAATACTTTCTTTTCTTCTTGGAACTTCTCGCATTTCCTGGAGTAGGCCGCATGTGGGCCCTGCAGTTTGCACCTGTGAGGTTTCCAGAATCACAGTTGCCGGTGGGGTGGTCCTGCGCGACGCATTTCGCACAGGTTGTTTTGCCGCGGTAAGAGGTTGTACTGTGCCCGAACCGCTGGCACTTGAAGCAGCGGCGCGGGTTTCGAATGTAAGGACGAACGGTGCATCGAATGAAGCCTGAATTGATATGTCCAGGAAGCGAGGAGCGGTTGGAGGTCTGGATAATATGTTTCGTTGATTTTTCCATACAGCATAGAAAAAAGCAGGGGACGGGGGTACTTTCTTCGCTCGGGTTACCCTGATACCGAGAGAGGTCCCAGAGCTCCCTGTCTGTTTATAAGGCAGGGAGCCCATCTACCGGACCTTGACCTGGGCTCCGACGGCCACCGTTTGAGGTTTCTACCCTTCACCTTAAAATTCATTACCGCGATCGGTTACAGCGTGAGTAGGAGGCTCGGGGTCCGCGGTGTCGCCTATTAATACCGTCACCAAGATTACTCAAGGTGCCCCGTGCGGGGTTCAGTCAAGAAGAAAGTTCGTCAATGTAAACCCAAAGTGGTTAAAGGCTCTGCAGAATTGAATTAACGGAAATTGTCAAAAACGGTAAAACTAGACAACCAGCCAGATAAACTACCAGGGTGCTTTAGTTGTGTACTTTGACTTCTGGAGATCTGAGAATCGGGTCCGGGCAGGCCAGTATTTCTTAGGTGCTAATTGGTAATCAGCGTACTGACTGGAGAGGTCATTATTGATTGGCACGACCGGTATATACTATGCCAGCAGTCGCACATTAAAATAAGACCGAAGCGGAAATGGCGAGTTTGGGGTTAACTTAAGCATAACCGTACGGAGCACATCTCTACCCAAAAGGTTTTCGGCACACTGGCTCCCGGTGCCATTGGGGTGGTCGCTTTCCATAACCCTCTTGCGATGCTCATGCCGTCCCTAATTATCTCTTTGGTGTTCTTAAAGCGACATCGCGACGCCTGTTAAAACAATTTGCTGCCAGAAAAACAAGCGAAGGGGCGCCCCCATAGCTTGCAAGCGACCGGTAAAAAGTATCCAGGCGATGCTGAAAAATATTACTGCTTGAGACACCACAGTAATGGGCTGCCTTTAATTACATGAGTATGGTGTAGCCGAGCAAGATTAAAAGTAGTGCACTGCTCATGGTGCATTCAATTGCGAAGTAAGTAAAAGTTGAGTTCAGTTGCTGCTGTATAAGTAATACACAATGTCAGTGGCGTTGCCCTTTATTTGAACCATGGCCCTGCACGGCAGACGCTGTTTTAGGTATGACATTGAAAATGAATGCGTTTGTAGCTAAAGCCACGGGCAAACTATCCTAGAAAACGGCTGCTAACTGCGTGACTGCACTCAATTCTAGGTACAAATCTGTCGCACAACTCCCGTACTTCTCATTGGAGAGAGGGAGAAATAAATATTTATTGAAGAGTTTAGCTCCAACCCAAACAGGAGCTGCCTTCTCCAGGCATTGGAGTATACAAAAGGTACAATACTTGCCCTAAGGAACCACAAGGGGTTAGATTAAGTACATTGAGACAGCAGCGGTCCTTACAGCAGTGGAATAAAGTTTAAAAAAAAAACAAAAAAAAAACAAGAGAAACTATACACACTATATACAGACGACATCCACGACGTTATACATAGTTTCGCCAATATACATAACACCCTTGTGTGTTTCCACACCCATTTCAGACCGTTTCAGAGGAAAGTGCACTTATTTAATAGTGTTCACACATCTTCGTCATTTGAAAAAAATCTCTTAAGGCAAGGAAGGCTTTCGTTTGGTTGCGTACATTGTCCCACGGACCCAACAGTTTCGGCAAGGATAGGGGTGTCCGAGATAGCAGGTTAAGCTTATCACTTAGTTTTTTCCGCTCGGTCGCATATAGAGGGCACTCAAGCAGGACATGATGCACATCTTCAGTTTGGTGTCCACAAGCACAGCAGGTGTCATCAGCGAATCGAATACGGTAAAGAAATTTCTTGGTGTAGGCCACGTCAAGGCGAAGGCGATGTATTCACGTGTCGACGGAACGACCCAGGTGAGACGCACACGGGTATGTAAGGTACGGGTCCACTTGGTATAACAGCGATGAACGATATTTATCGGTCAACCTGGTTTCCAAAGTAATGTGTGTCCTTAGTTTTTTCAAATAATTTTTAACATTACCTCTGGTAAAAGGCATGGCGCTACACGTGGAATTTGAATGAGCGGTTGCTGCTACTCGGTCAGCTCGTTCGTGCATTTCCTCTTATTCCAATGTGCCCGGGAATCCACTGAAATGTTATTTTCTGAGTTTTTCCTATTTCAGTTGCAATCACATCACAGATGTGTCTTGCCAAGATATTGTGATGACTGTAAGCCGCAATTGAATTTAGGGCTTGAAGAGCCGCTTTTGAATCTGGGAGAACTGCCCATTTAGTCGGTGAAGTCATTGTAGCGATAAATTTGACTGCAAGATATATTGCGTAAAGCTCTGCAGCCGTCGACGATGTAGGGTGCGAGAGCTTGACCCCCTGATCGATGTGAAGACTCGGTATTGTGAAAGCTGACGACGACGAGGTGGTTGTCGACGGTCCATCGGTATATATATGCACATAATCAGCATAACGGTCATGCATGTAATTGAGCGTCATCTGCCGTGCTGCCAATGTAGATATAGATTGTTTTTGGGCATCCCGGGGATATCATCATTGGTGTCAATGCAGGGAACAGTCCATGGAGGCGACCCAGTGCTGTGTTGCCATTGAGATACAGCGGGAAGGGCCATGACATCACCAAAGATGGCCTGATGAACCTTTGACGCTGAACGCTGTTGAAGACGGGAAACCAAAGGGTGCGAGTCATGCTGCGTAGTCAGGCGCAGGTAATGGCGGCGCACCTCCTGCACGCGCAAAGCATTTACGGGTGGCTCTCTTGCTTCCACGAGAACCATGGTTCCCGACGTTGGCCTGGGCACCCCGAGGCAGAGACAGAGGCCTCTGGTAACCAATGCTTGCAGTCGCTGCTCTTGACGATGATTTGACAGGCCATGCAGAACAGGTATAGAATAGGAAACGGCCTGACGGACAAGTGCAGCATGCAGTCGAAGCATAGCATCGGACGAACAACCCCATCGGGTGCCTGTCAGGTAACGCAAAACGTGGACTACACGTGATGCCCTTTCCTGCAAATAATCCATATGTCGGCACCTTGTGAGCGATGTGTCAATGTATATCCCAAGAAACTTGTGACATTTTTCTCGAGGTATTTCCTGACCACCCATGGTGAGCCGTAATCCACGCAA
Organism: Haemaphysalis longicornis; assembly: GCA_013339765.2. Lineage (NCBI taxonomy): Eukaryota > Metazoa > Arthropoda > Arachnida > Ixodida > Ixodidae > Haemaphysalis > Haemaphysalis longicornis. The sequence goes on along the minus strand of JABSTR010002886.1, from coordinate 13,804 downwards.
CTTCTTTCGCGTGAAAGCAAGCACGCCGGATTTCGTTGCAGAGACATCCATTCCTCGCGCACGTAGAAACTTCTCAATGCTATCAATGCCGGCTTGGAGGTCAGCTTGAATCGACAAGTAACAAGCACCGCTGCACCAAATGCCAATGTCATCAGCGTAGATCTACGTGCAGCTGCGGGGAAAGCAACGCTGGCAACTTCGCCATTACAACATTAAACAACAGCGGACTTAGCACGCTTCCCTGAGGAACCCCTTGTTCCACTGCATGCTGTTGGCTGTCTCCTTGGCTGGTGCACATATACACTCTTCTGTTCTTCAAGTTCTCAATCCAACGAAGTATTTTGCCATGAATTCCCATTTCGACAAGGCCTTCAAGAATGTGGGTAATGACTTGCGGTGTCGAATGCTCGACTAATATCCAAAAAGCAGCTATTGTCATGTTTCCTTGAGAGCGCTCTTGTTCAATGGACGTCACCAGGTCTAGGACACTGTCCATAGTGCACCGACGTGGCCGGAATCCTGACATACATGATGGAAAAGACCCAGATGTTTCTAAAAACCAATTTAATCTATAAAAGATTAGCCTTTCATATAGCTTGGCTACGCAACTGGCCAAGCTGACAGGCCGAAACGAGTCGATCGCACGTGGGGATTTTCCTGGCTTGAGGAGAGGCACAATCTTCGATAACTTCCAAGACTCGGGGATCTCCTCAGAATTCCATAATTCATTGAATAAATGTAGCAGATGGATGGTCATACGGGTACCAAGATTGCAAAGGAGAGCGTAGGTGACGTTGTCTGGTCCAGCGGCGGCATTGCGGCGACTCCTTCGCAGTGCTTCTTCGAGCTCAGTCAGCGAGAACGCGACATCAAGCTCTGCGTGTCATGATGTCCTGTACTTCTGGAATAATGACTTAGCGGCATTGCGAGATGTGATAAACTCATCACAGGCCATTGCCTCTGAAGGCCTCGTAATCCATGCACAAAATTCATCTGCAACAGCTGTTTCGGACAATCCTCTGTATAGCGCTAATCCTTGAAAAGGCATTCTTGCTGCCACAGGTGATCGAAGAGCGCGAATCGTATCCCACACTTTGCTCGTTGACGTCATCGGACATAAAGTGGCACAGAATGAACTCCACCTACGTTGGCCTAAAGACTGCAGTTCCTTACGCATTTTGATTAACGTTCTCTGTGCGGTGCGGTAATCTTGTAGCACTGTATCGCTGTTCCAAAGTACTCTGTGACAGGGTGGCTGGTAAAGCCCAGGAAAACACGCGTGGGCATTGGGCGGTCTGGTCGAAACTGTAACACAACACTTCGAAGGGGACGCTCTTCCACTGAGCCATCTTCTCCGGGAACAAAAGACTTTTGTCGGCATACAGATACAACTCCTACTTCCTTAAGGTACTCAAGTAGGCAGTGTTCTGTGTACTCTATGGGCACGTCAGTTATACGGCCGAAGTTGACGCAGTAAGAGCGGGGAATTTCAGCTTTGACGTCGAGTGAAGCTATCTTGGAAGTTTCCAATAGCCGCTGAGCAGCAGCCAGAGAGGGAACACTGAGAGAGAGGCTGCCATCTCGGTTGATGCCATGACTTAAAACTTGTTCCTTAGCAACTGCGACGACTTCTCTAGCCAACACGTTCGGGTTCACTTTCCAAAAAGACGCCTCAGGCGCAACTGGCTTGAACAGAATTGGAATGCCCGACGGCCTGCTCTTGTGATATGTCACCGTTGTAAACGAACCGCCTTCAGCGTCTTCATTGGCATCCATGTCCTCTGGCACAGAGTACACTGATGTGGCCTCGTCGTAATCTGAACAGTCGACGCGAGCTTTCTTGGGAGGTGCACTATCACCATTAGTGGCGTTGCAACTGCATCGTGAGGCCAATGGGGATGGCTATGATCGGTTGATGGCCCAATTTAGCCTAATATGTCTAAATGAAGATGTGGAAGTAGCAAAAAGCGATGGTTAGCACTCATTAAGAGCGTTTGTTTTAGTGAGATTTTGTTAGACAAATGTAACGCCACCTGGCGGGCTTGTTTTGTCCTGTTGGTTGTACTTTTGTGAGGCAGAGACTACAAAATTATGCTACTAGGCTACCGTAGCTTCGTGTCACGTAGCCGGTTTCGAAACATTTTCTTAGACAAGGGTTAGACGTATTACTGAACCCACTCCCCATTTGCTAGGAGGAAGCTTCGGCACATTACCCACCTCCGAAAAAAAACCTATATTGAGTATCACTAAATTAACGTTTTTTTCTTTCCTTTCTCCCGCAAGACTAGATCAAAAGAAACGCTCCTCACATTTAGTAAGTACGTCAGAGGGCACGAAATCATATACGTTTCATGGTTAGTAATTGGTATAAAAATGCGGATAACTTTTAAATTTATGACCATATTTTAAAAAGCTTAAGTCACCCGTCATGTAACGGTGCACGTATACAGACAAAGGTACCGCATGGCCTAGTCGCAGTCACGGTTGCTAGTACTGATTTCAAATGTAAACATTCTCACGTGCTGCTGTGTTCTTACTGAATCGGTCTTGAGGGGGAAAACCCTTTGTTATAAAGGGGAAGAGGGAGAGGGTGAGGGGACGGGAAATATTGGTAGGCTGACTTGGGGGGGGGGGGACGAGTGCCCCTTTTGCAATTCCCTTCGGACGCCCATGATATTCCGACAAACTATACGGGCAGACTCCCCTGCAACTTCGCTCAAAGTGAATAAAATAAGACTCATCAACTGGTGATGTTGCCCTCGGCGGAGGAGGTGGTTGTTACGTTATATGATAACGCTAGCAATAGTGTTGTAAATGTAACACATTAGAAAGTACTGCTAGGTATTAATTTGTCATTTTTTCCTTCTTGTCCTGAAATTTTAAGGGCTGGTGGCTCCATGCTTTGGATGCAACAGGTGCGTAGACGCGTCGTCCAATTGCAATGTGGATAAGTGGGATGCCGGGCCCTTAATTTATATGTACAGTAGGCAGGATAAGACGTGTGTTAAGGTTGCCGCTAATCAGAGGTGCGAAAATGACGGCTACACTGCATCTTGGAAGTGCAAGATCTGCTGCTGGTGAGTACCCGTATTGTACTCCGCTCCTGCAGAGAGTCGCTACATGTGCGCTGAAAAGGCGACTTGCTCGGCAGTCCCGCAGACGCTATTAAAAATTTAATGCGATTCGTCACAAACTTTGTCCCAAAGCATGCCACTGAAATATTTCTGGCAACTTTACTGGCCATCCAGGCGATTAGTGTGAAGGTAAAAGAAAGACGTCTTTACAGAAGTTTCGTCGAGTATATTAATAGTTACGAATTTCCGCGGTATATTATTTTAAGTCAAAATACGCCTGAAGGCATCGCCTTTGTATGGTGAGGAAGAGGCAAATACGCCAACCAAGGGCGTTTATTTAAAGCGGTCCCAATGTTTCGAAGTCGACTCGGCTCCTTCGTCAGCGGTGACTGTGTAGGACAAGAAGCAGCAGATATAAAATGCGTTCTTTTTCTTTTTCTTTTTACAAGCATCTTGCCCTTGCGCGTCCGAGGCCGTGGGCGCAGATGGTGGGAAGGGCTCCGAGAGATCTATTCAGGCCTTCCTGGTTCCCTTGTATGTGCCAGGACTCGAGGAGTATTCTTTTTGAGTATTTGGTTTCGGTGCCAATCCCCTGGCCGCCGTCCAAGTCTAACTTGTGGTCAGCTTTTTCACAGTGTTCGGCCAATGTACTGCGCTGAATGTCCTACTTGCAAACGTCGTTTTTGTGTTGTCGGAGGCTTTCCGCGAAGTTCCCGTGCTTGCCAACGTTACCAGCGGGCACTGTGCGCAAGCAATTTTGTAGACGACTCCTTGGGATTTTTTCTGGCGGCCGCTCTTTCGGTCGGGGCATCATCCGTCCAAGCATTGGCACTGGCTTGTGGGTGATGAAAATGCCTTCCTTCCGAAGAATGCGAGATAATGTTTCACTCGTTGCTTTAGCCTAGCGGAGGGAAATACGGGAAGGAAATGGGGCAGAGAGAGGGGAGGGACAGACGGTGGAGGCATGAGAGGGGATGTTGACGGGCGGCGTCAATAGAGCGGAATTTTCATGGTTGCCGCCAGATCGGGGAAGACGATGTTTGACGCGCCGTATGAAGTTGCTCGTGAGGCCAATTTTCTTGAAGACCGCTATTACGGTATAAAGAGGTTAACAGCGCACAAAGACGACGACACACAAGGAAGAGATGACAAGACAAGCGCTGAACTAGAGCTGATTTTTTATTTCGCCATGAAAGACACATAAACCAAGGCACATCCAGTAAAAAGGCCCAAAAATATGACATAAACACTTATCTTGCGCGAGTTAAAACGTGGTGACCAGTACTGCCCGGAGATAAGCCGAAGAAAGGAAAAATGTGTGGTGGTTCCTTATATGCATGGGGTTGCGCATAACCTCAAGAAGATTGGCATGCGCGCAGGTGTTGAAGCAATTTTCTCTGCCCCTAACAAGCTTTCAAAGCTGTGTCCGATGGTGAATGGCGGTGGCAGAGAAAAAGTGGGGTGTGCGAAGAAAGACCGGGAACAATTTGTTGAATGTGATGAAGACGTTATTTATTCTTTCTCATTGGAATGTGGAAAAACCTATGTCGGCGAGACAGGTGTCTTAAAAATAGGCTGAGGGAGCATAAAAACCTCGTAGGAAAGACGGCTGTTTCGGGCCACCTATCTGCGCACTGCAAAGATTGTGCCTGCGTGTCGCTGTTCGGAGAGTGCACAGTGATTGCTACAGGAAAGGAGAGGCATACGCGATAGGTTATCGAGGCACTCGAGATTGAACTTCTTGATGTAAACTGCGTCAGCAGGCCATCTGTTGCACTCTCAGAAAAAGAAAAACAGTATCTGGAGCAAGAAGCGTAGAAAGCGGGGCGCGAGATTAGTGTTTATGTCATAATTTGTGGGCCTTGTTATAGGATGTGTCTTGGTTTATATGTCTTTCATGGCGAAATAAAAAATCAGTTGTAGTTCAGCGCATGTCCTGTCATCTGTTCCTTGCGTGGCGTTGTCTTTGTGCACTCTTAACCCCTTCATGATGCTGCAGCAACTAGCCCACCAAGCTATCCTCGCGCTATTACGGCTTTTCTTCTTTCCTCCGGTCGCCTTCTGCTGAGCAGTCAGTTCAAGCTTTAAGTAAGAGCTGAGACTACGCAAGGTTTAGGAAAATGTGGTTGGTAGGAAGCGAACGGTAGGTAGCGGCCAATATTGGTAAGTTTCCTGTACACTGTGAACTTTAGTCGATCTGGCTGTCTTTTAGGAAAGCGTCGAGGAATGGTAATGTGCTGTCCGTTTCCTTTTCCATGGTGAACTAAATGGCTGGGTCGATCGAATTTAGCTGTGAAAGCACAATGCCTGTTTTTATTTATACGAAAACAGTAGATACGATACAAAAACAGTAGCCGACGTACCGGAGACACACCTTGAGCTTTTCGGGGAAATTTTCCAGAGCGGTCCTTTCAATTTATTTTTATTACCAGATTCCCTATAGTTACGGCAATAGCAGCCCCCATCGCAGTTCCACTCGCTTGCTTGAAATATTCCTGCTGGTAGCAGAAATTAGTCCTCGGCAGGCAGAACTCCAGAAGACGCGCTATTTCGCCGACGCTAAGGCAGGTCCTGGAGATACGGCTGTCATCGTTCTCAAAAGCAGTTGTTGTCTTGGCGACGGCCAGGGAAATAGGAACGCTGGTGAAAAGCGACACGACATCAAAAAAAATTGGCCGCGTATCTGCTCCTGTCGTTGCAAATGACGTCAAAAGACGATAGTCTTTATCGGCTTTTGCGAAGTAAATGCCTCCCTTCGCTTTACCGCTCACCTCTCATGTTGTTCCTCTTGCGTCGCGCTCCTCAAAAGGTAAAGACGCCAAATGTTTGCTTAAATCATTTTAAATTTTGCGCGTTCTACTGCTTCAAACCGGGTGTCTCGATGCCAACGCTACCGTACGGCGAAGACGCGCGTTAATCGAGGCGCCCTACTTCAACGTTTATAGAACCGCGTTTCCCTACTCCACGTGCGTTCAAGCAGAACGTGGAAACCATCTAGTGGAACCTTTCATAACTGTTGCCGGTTGATTTCTTAAATGGCGCCAGAAGCTATAGTGGCGCGGGCGACAGCAGGCGAGGCGGAGTGAATTCTTTTTCTGAAGTTGATGAAGTATTTAATTTCGCAAAAGTCAAGCATGTTTGATTTTTATAAAGGAACACTGCAAATATCACTTCCGTATTGATTTGTTGTCTCATATTTCCGTAATGTCTTGTTCTTCTTCAAACAATGTTGACAAGTATGAACATTACACCGGACAAGACGGGTAGATTTAGCTGTGACTATATAAGACTATTGCGCACGCATTCTTTTACTTTGGCCGGGTGGCTGAATCGAGTCACAGACAGGACGGACAGACATCCGACATACAGACAGACGAAAATTTCTGGGTTTAAAGGTGTTGTGCCACCAAATTTTAAGTCTGTAAAAAGCCTGCTGTAGGCTTCCTCTGAATGCAACGACCCTCAACACGAAGTGCTGGGTACAGCAAGCGCTTAATATATATTTTAATTCGCTTCTAAAAATTACCTAAATGCTCTTCTGGAAATCGGGACCCATCGCTAGCGCCACTAACCATGACGTCAGTGAATTGCCAGCGCAGCAAAGTTTGTGACGTCATACAACGCTAGCGACTCGAGCGACGTGAACGTGAACTCCAGTTACCACAGTTTGTTTGGTCGCTTGGTCGTATCGACACACTATACCTATACGACGGCGACGACGACGCGACGCACGCCGACGAGTCGCCAAACCATCGGCCAACTGCCGAATTGCCAGACCGCGTTGTCACACCACGCCGACGGCGACACAAACACGTCGGCCGATGGAAAGTCGCCGTAGTGTGACTGACTCGCCGACCGAAGACGCCAACAAAACCGGTCGCCTGACTGGTCGCACGACGCGTCGTCAATCGACCGAGAAGCGAAAACTGCGCCCCGACAACATTCGTGCCGCAATGAACGCGGCTCTATTTTGTTAGTTTCTGGAGGGTAATAAACTCAGTAACACTAGCGCTAATGCGATCCGTATTTTGGCGTTCGACGCTTCGGCCGTGCTCTTCGGCGACGCCGCTACCCCGGAATGCGTGTGCGATCGGCTCGCCTGTAGAAAATATAAGGTCAGGTTCGTGCAGAAGAACAGTTACGTAGGGTAATTTGGGTAATAAGAGATCAGTATCGGCAAAGGTTTTTAACGTAAAACGTAAAACCAAAGTACGGCAAGCACTATCCCTTCAGTGCAAAATCGCAGTCGCAGCCGGGCACACTTATTTTTGCGAGCGCTTTCGCAGAAGAGCAGAGTTGATGGCGATAAGCTGTCGCGGGGGCTTCGCGGAACCTTGCTGTGCAAGCGCTATTTAAAAAATGTGAGTTTACAAGCCAGGAATTCTGTAAACTAGCTAGTAAACACCGACGTACGACTCCAAGGATGGGCATCTAGGAAGGAGGCCTCCATCTAGTACCCCGGCTATATCGCGGAGTGGAATCGTTTGTTTAAAAAAGGATTTCCCGTTGGATAGCCATGGAATCAGGTTCTTGGCCGTTGAAAACTACGGCGGCGTCCCGTATGATCTTTTAATGTTGCTGGCCCTGCATAGTATATGGAAAGCTCGAATGGCAGTTCGTCATAATGATGTAGATGTGAAACCGAGCAGAGAGTTGTTCTGTCAGAGTGTGCGGAAGATCTTAGAAGTGTATAAAGCCCAACCATCTCCACCTGACTGGTTAAATGTGTTGGAAAGTGTGGCATGGCTTCGGCCTTTTTAACAAGCGCGCACTAGCAAGTGACGTGCTGATGTCTTTTCGCGCTTTGTAATTCTTCTTTTTGTTCTTATTGTGTATACCGAATACAGGCAATAAAGAGAAAAAAAAAAAGTTCGCTGGCTCAGTGGGCTCGCGCGTTCCGCCCATCCGGTCAACGTTGCTGGTTCGATTCGCGGCGGGGGCGCCTTTTTTTTTTTTTTTTTGAGCGTTTTTTAGCATTTTTATGGTTTGCAAATCCATGGTTTTCATTTGTCTGCTACCGAGGATGCAGACAAAGAATCCGCGTCGGAGCTGTCGCGGCTTGACGTGACGAGTCGGCGTGTTTACTTCCGTGGTGAAGCACGTATGTGGGGGAGCAGACGCCGCCGTAAAGTCGCAACGTACCGCAGCGCCGCCGTGGCAGAGCCTCCTCGCAACACTGTGACGTCACTGCTTGAATCGGCGCCCAGAAACCGAAACCGAATCCTGTTCACATGAATCGTGCGATAATAAATTTTTCACTCAGAATATGTGCGTGCGAGAGCATGTATCATGCTTTCTAACGAATTATAAAACGTTTGCAACAAAGAATGCACAAGCAACAAATTTGGTGGCACAACACCTTTAAGTAGCCCAAGAAAGACTATCGTCTTTAAAAGACGAGTCTGTCACCTTGGTCAACCGGTACTTTGGAAACGAGTTCGACGAAGTGGCAGGCGCTATTGACGTGGGTGGACGTTTTGCCGACGAGAGGAGACAGAACCCGATGAAACAAGTTGGACAGGGCTCGAAGTGGTGAATTTGTTAAGTCTACAATAGGCCGGAGCGGCAAATCGGTCTTATGAATTTTGGGTAGCCCATAAAAACCAGGCGCTGAGCCATTTCTGCATATGAGTCGTAGATGCAGGCTTCGGAAATCGGGGTACTTCCTCAAAATATTGGCCAAGAGCTTCCTCAGCTCCCTTTGAACGTGTGGGTTTGGGTCCTTTTCAGTCTTTCGCACGTTGAGCAAACGAGGGGGTCTTGAACTTTGCTTTCCTAGGCTTGCCGGTCAAGCACTGCGAAAAGGCTTACCCGCTGCGAAAGCTGTGAAAAAGCTGCAAACAGCTTATTTACTTGGATGGCACGCAGGTGATTGGCACTGATAACGGTTACTTAGAAAGAATACTCCTCGAGTCCTGGCACATAAAAAGGAACTGGAAAAGCCTGAATAAATTCCTCTAAGCCCGTCCCACCATCTATTCCCAAGGCCTCTGACGCGCAGTGGAAGATGGGAGTAAAAAGAACACGAAAAAGAAAAAGAGGACATTTTACATAGCTGCTGCTTCCTCTCTTACGCAGTTGCTTAATTCAACACCGGGTGTTTAAGAATGTTGCTTATTTCAAAACCGTTTTTTCCACATGGGTGTAACGCTACAAAATCATGGTGTCGCAAAGGAAGAAAAAAGGGTGCAAATATAAATTTTGGAGGTATTTTACGCCTGTTTACACGGGTGGACTTGCACATTTTCTACAAGCGGGTGAATGTTTTGTATTTAATGATGTTCAAAACAATATGAATTGGGCATAATTTATTACTACCGGGTGGTTTGTGCTTGACTAGGTTCGGTGGGCGTTAGCAAAAAAAATATAAACAACACTGCGCAGCCTGTAAAGGCTGCCGCATCGCAGATAGGTCATTAGAATAGTGAAGCCGGCTATCGCGGCTCTTCGAGTGGGCCCACAGGTGGGGATGCATATGCGCACCTCTTACTATAGTTTTTTTGCTACTAATAGGCAAAAGATGGCGCAGCTTGCACTAGTAATGCAAGACTGGCGAAATAGGGAACCTTAGCGTCGGCCTAGCTAATTTCCTCTTTGCATGTGGGGGACACAGGAACAGCCTTGTAAAATACGGCTAAAATTGGCTCCGCCCCTCAGTACTCCACCTAGCCTAGCAAGAACACCGTGAAATCTAGCAGAAACATAGCAATCCCTAGCAAAAGCTAGAACAACGTAGCAATGTCGGGAGAAGCTAGGTGGACCCCCTGCTCTATTGTTTTTGTTCAACATAACACGTATTTCACATCTTTTTCACGCCCTACGGAATACCAAATGTGTTACAGTCGGTCGAGGAAAGTGTCTCCAATATTACGGAGTCGCAACTCACGCCGGATCCACATCCAATTAACTCCTGACGGCATCTATCAAGCTGAATCCAGCCACGGACCACACTATTGCCTTCCTCAAGTTTCCGTAATCCGCAGAGGGGATTTTTATAACTTTGAGCAGCATAAGTTGAACGTACTCAGCAGTGCGACCGCCGGCGAGGCGGCCGAGCTCGCCGCCGCGGCTATGTGACCCCACTCGGAGAGCTCCATCGTTAGAAGTTGCCGCCGCATGCCGACGGTCGAGATCGAGGGTGAGTGTATCTCACCTAAAAATTAAAATAACGCTGCGGGTTGGATCAAATGCTACCGCCGCAGGGGCCGCCGCAATCTGGCCGAGCTAACCCTAATGTCGCCGAACAAAGGCCAACAAGGCACCGGCTACCACGTCGATGCCGGATGACAAAGGCAAGATAGCCACCCTTGCTCCCCGTCTCATGGCCGCCGCAAAGAGCGTCGAGCTCCGGAATATTTAACAAACGACGTGAAAACTATTCCCCGCCGGAAGAATAACCTCGTCCTACGACGATGCAGCCTCGCCACGCTCCACGACAACGTCCGCCACGCAGCCGGCGTAACTCTGGAAGACGCGCAAGCTGACACCCTATGCGTTAACAATGTCAGCAATGTCATCGTCGTAAGCTCACCTAGCTTGACCAGAGCAATTCTCTATGAACGCATTGACTCTCTTCGTCTCGGGGACCGTACTCACGCAGTGAGCGCCTACACTGCCTAGTCCAAAGGTACTCCGAAGGGCGTCATACACAATATCCCGGATACTGATGACGCCGACACCATTACCCGCAGTCTCGTCAACAACCACAACCCCCCCCCCCCTCAACCCCATCCTGCAGCCGGACGCTTCTGCGCCTCCCGCTCAGTGATTATTGCTTTCAGAAGGTGGCAACTGTCTCCTACTACGTGTATTATCGTGGGAACGAATACAAATGCTGTCTGAATAAGAAAAAAACACGAAGTTTGTGAGCGATTCGGGGCGTATGGACACGGGGTCGACGTCTGCCCCAAACCCGACAACTATTGTTGCATCCGGGAAGGCGGACCCGAGCCGAGCTCCGTCGCCCCCGACATACGTGTGGTAGCGTGGTGAAGCGAGCGGACAACCAATGTTTCTGCCTCGAAGAAGACCAGAAGCCGAAGGCAAACGTAACTTGTTTACTTCATGGCGAGAGATGCGCCGAAGTCAGACAAGAACAATGCCCCGACGGGCGAGGTTACAGTACAAGACTCGAGCAGAGTGACAGCATTGATTAACTGCTCAAACAGGAATGAACTACAGCGCTGGGGTGGGGGGGGGGGTCCTATTTATACCCAAAGCGCTAACGGTTAAACTGATGTATCTATGACGTCACGCCAGCTGAAGCCGCCGTTATCACCACTGCTCCTTCTCCTTCCCTCCCTCTTAACCCCTCTCGCACAACGCTACATTAACCCGCGCTATCGCAATAAACGCTTTGTCTTGGCCCAGCCACTGTCGGCGTGTTCGTTTCATAAACAAGCGTTCCTCTAGATTGTGCACACGATACGAACGGCACAGACACACACAACACTCTTTCCAGAGTTCGTAAGCGGTTGGTAGTAGCGGCGCACGCTGAGTCCGAGAGAGGGGAGAGAGAAGGGCCTCGCAGCGGCTTCCACGTCCTTCCGACAGGTTGAAGCCTGCCTCGTCTGCCAACGCCGGTTTGAATCACGCCGATAGCGAGGCGCCATAGATCCAGACATGTCGCAGCTTGTTTGAATCGTCGGCTGCAAGTGTGAGTCACCGATAGGGAGGCCTGCTCGAAAGGCGCACGTAGTGGAGGCTTCGCCGCACAGCCGAGGAGTATTGAACAAAGCGCTGCGGCGGGCTGATTCGTATCAGCTTCTCCGCCGGGAGTCCGAGATTCCTTTGGATAAGGGTCTTCAACCGTTGTCCGGAGGGAGGATTTCGGAGAAAAGTGCTCGCTAGATACTCAATTCCAGGCCTAGGCTGCACGACATTGTGCTGGAGCTTCACCGGGCCGGTCACTGGACGAATAGTGGCTCCCCAAGAATGTCTCTGGCTTGGTCAGGCAAGCAATAGAACAACACAGGAAGACAACCGCATCGCCGGCAAGTGCAAAGACAACTCCACACTGAAGCTCTACCAGCCTTTTAGTTGCGATAAAATACGCGAATAACTGACTACACTACTTATAGTTTAGCACAGCAGTACTTTAGCCTAGCACACAAATTTGAAAGGTGACACTTCGAGTAATTGGAAATATCCCATACAAACAGAACGTAATCGTATAGAGCGAACCTGCTTCAGGAAAAACAATGAAATTGAGAAAGTCAGGCGTCTACAGGCCACGTCTCGCGCTGAGAGCTGCGATTTGAGCTCTCGTCATTGCCCTGAGCTTTCCCCTTTTTTAAATCGCACCTTAAGTGCGCCCGTTCTCTGAAAGCTGCTGCGACCGGTCGAGAGGACACCGTCCTTCTTCCGAGGCGTATCTCGAGCGCGCGGAGAAGACTGCCTTAATTTCCACCGCTCGAGCAAGGCGTGCGCTTTCGTTCTCGGCCGCTCCGATGTCCACTGAGGCGCAGCGCACAGCGTGCGTTCGGCGCTGCCACTAGGCAGGCCCGAATATGAGCTCATAGCACGTTTTTGCGGCACTGTCGGTAAGCGAACACCAGAGGACGCTTTCGCTCTCCTTTCCGGCTGTCAAGGCCAATCTAGGCACGGGCGGCCCGGTTTCAACAGACGGCTCAACCCCAGGCGACACCTGAATGGCTACGTGCTCGGCTGGCCGTTGCTCGACATTGAGTATAGGCCTCCTGCGCTGGAGGTTTGGCGACATGCAGCGCCCCTAGTGGCCGACCCCTGTGGGTAGTACAAAAGCAGGCGACCCTCACCGTCCTTTATGTGTTTTGAATTACAAGCCAGAGCGAAAGTTGGTTGTACCTAATTTAATCACATTGTGGTGAGTTTAACTGACTGCATACCAAATAAAATGCCCTTGAAGTAGTTGCAGAGGCTAAGCAAAATCGTGCAATGCAGAGGCTAAGCAAACGCCGATTTCTCGGCGTTTTTTGAGCGAGCTGTCGTTATCGTCGTGGTGTGGGTCAGTATCGCCAGGTCGGGTGGTCTAACTTCCTGACGATCACAAGTAGCATAAACAGAACGTTGCTGAGCCTGAGGTAACTGTAAATGGTCGCTTCAGCAGGAGCATGCCAGCGGACGCGAGGAGCGCAGCCGATTCAGAGTACGCTGCTGGCCTGGCAACGCCTCAAAAACGAGTGGAAAATTTGTTTTGCATTTTCGCAAACTAAATGGTTCTTGCCTAAAATTTTACGCCAGACGGTTTGCGAACGGCGGGGTACACGTATATACTAGCAAGTAGGTGAGGCACTAACGTCAAATCAACAAATTCGTCGTAATTAAAGGACGCGAATCAAGCACCGAATCGCTAGTCCATTGCCTGCTTAGATGTGTAACATAAAACAGTCGCATACACGGTGCATGGCTCAAATATTTACATAAGATCGTCACTGGCTGTGTTGGTTATCTTGTAGTGCAGGGGTCGTCGCTAATATGAACGCCGACACGCCAGTTTTGTCCTCAAAAGGGATTGGACAGCGAGACAACAACAAATAAGAATTCGTCGCTTCAGTTACATTGTCCCCCATCTTCACACTTCGCCAGATTATTGTGAATATTATTTGCAATTCGCAGATTATTTTCTTTTTCCTTCAAAGCCACCCCCTCCCCCCACTCTCCCACCCGATTTCCCGTCGCCAGTCTCGCCGTGTCGACTTCATGGAACTCGGCACCACACCTCGAAAACATTGTCGATCCTTACTTTAGTC